>JAZHYW010059473.1:0-114735 GCA_037355805.1 Ixodes ricinus | reverse complement strand
TGGCTGTGCGTGGCTTTCCCGTGTCTGGGGAAAAGGGCATCCTGGTGGTTGAGCCGAGCCCGGGGTAGGTTTGGACCCTTCGGGGCCCCCCGGGTGAGGCAATACACCACTTCGGCCCCTGCTTCTCATAGACGGGAGTCCTGGTATGGCCCGGCCAGGATGATTCAGTCTAGTCGCCACTTCTACTATCCCCTCCCTTCTTTCACCCTTGTCTTCTCCTTCTTTTCACTCTTCTCATTTCTCTTCTTTCCTTTTTCAACTCCTTTGGCGGCAAGGGCTAACCTTGGGTGGCGACAGACCCCTTGTCCTAAACCACACTTGGTTATAGTACCTGGGCAGTGCTAATAGTTTAACGGTTCCAGCAAAGCCCTTTTTGTTATGGTCCGTTAACTATTCCCTTGTTGGGCTCCGTGGTGGGCGGCACACCACAGGTTCTGAAGACTTTCCGCCTCTTATGGCTGCCTCCTCCTCCAAATCCAACACGGTGCGTCCCCCTAAAAGGGGTTGCTCCGTACTTACTTTTGAAAAAGCACCTGAACCACCAAAGTATCCAAGATTTTTTGTCATTCAAGCCCTAGATGAAGAAAAGCCACTGGCTAAACTCTCGCCTTTCCTAGTGTCAAAATGCCTTGATGCCATCATTGGCAAAGCTTTCAAGGCGAAAAAGCTTTCTGGTAACCTTCTCGTCGAGGTTGAAACAGAAGTTCAAAGCAGAACGCTTCTAAAACAGACATGTCTAGGCGAACACCAGATAAAAGTCAGCCCACATCGGACACTGAATAGTGTTCGAGGTGTCATCTCTGAGGCTGATCTGATAGATTGCACTGAGGATGAAATTCTGGCTGGACTCCAGAAACAGGCAGTGGTGGCCGTCAAGCGGATCACCATCCGTAAAGACGGGCAGGAGCAGCCAACCAAGCATTTGATCCTGACCTTTGAGCTGCATACGCTTCCTACTACCGTTAAAGCTGGTTACCTACACTGCAAAGTCCGGCCTTTTATTCCCAATCCACAAAGATGTTTCCGATGTCAGCGCTTCGGGCATGGCTCGCGAAACTGTCGGGGCCGTGAAACTTGTGCAAAGTGTGGCAGCAATGACCATGTTGCTGACATTTGTGAGAATACTCTCAAATGTGTCAACTGCCAAGGCAACCATGCTGCTTATGCCAGAACATGCCCACAGTGGAAACAGGAAAAAGAAATCCTAACCCTTAAAGCACAAAAGAACATTACCTACCAGGAGGCAAAACAACAGTATTCCTTTTTTGCAAAAGGAACGTTTGCCCAGGCGGTGCGAAGGGGACCAGCACCGCGAACAGAATCGAAGGCCACCCAGGTCTCGCCTGAGGTCCTGGCAGTGGCTCTTCAGTCCCCAACCCCCAGCAGCGGCAGCAGCTTCCTCCGGTTTCTGGAGGGAGCGCACCAGCTGCCTCTCGACCACGGGACAAGCAGGGAGCCCCTCTGTCTGTCCCCACTCCGAGGTCCCCCCCAGGGAGAAGGAGCGAGAGTCTCGCCCCAACTCACGGGAGAGGGCCTCGTCCAAGGAGCGGCATCGCGCCGCTCCTTCAGCAGCTGAGGGGCAGGGACGGATGGAGTTGGGCGACGCTCAGCCCAGCACCTCCACTGCTGCCCCTTTGAGTGAGGGCGGTCGTGGCCGGGGAGTTCGGCCCCGTGCCTCGACTTTGCCCAGACCTATACAACAAGCCTCGTCTCAAGAGGTGGAGGCGAGGGACGAGGCCACCGAGCCTTCCGCTCTTTCGTCCGATCAGGACGATATGGAGTGGGAGATTTCTAAAACAAAGAAAAAAACGAAAAAACCAGTAATACCACCAAAGTAGTTTCCTCTGGGAACTTCATCCCAGGACCAGAGTAGTTGACTGTATTTCTGTATACTTGCATCTCTTTTACATAACAATGCCTCCACTTGTTCTGCAATGGAACTGTCGAGGTCTTCTTGCAAACTATGATGATATTACTGATTTACTAGAGGAACACAGTCCCATTGCCCTCTGTTTGCAAGAGACTCACCTAAAAGAGAGTCATACAAACGTCCTCAGGCATTTCCAAGTGTTTCGGAAAGATCGGCAGCATTCAAGCCATCCATCTGGAGGTTCTGCTGTCGTTTTGCAACGCTCCGTACCATGCTTGGAAGTACCCTTAAACACAGAACTAGAGGCTGTTGCTACCCGTATACTGACTAACCGATTGATTACTATTTGTTCAGTATATATACCTCCAAACTATCAGCTGAAGTATGAGGAACTTGAATTACTTTGTGATCAGCTTCCTTCTCCTTTTGTGCTTGTGGGTGATTTTAATGCTCATAATCCTCTCTGGGGAAGTGGGCGAAAAGATACACGAGGAGCACTTATTGAGCGTTTTTACTGTCATCAGGATTATGTTTGCTCAATTCGAAAGAACCTACACATTTTTCATCAGCAACACGTACATTCACATCAATTGACCTTTCAATTGTGCATCCCACATTATTTCCCTTTCTAACATGGAAAGTCATTCCTAATCCATATGGCAGTGATCATTTTCCCATTATTTTAGACTTTCACAATCACCCTGTTACACTTCCAACTCGGACACCTAGGTGGAAGATTGATAAAGCCAATTGGACTCTTTTCAAGCAATCCTCTGTTTTAGCTATTACATCTCTCCATCAACTCTCTATTGAAGAGGCAGTAGACCATATCACAAAGCACATATTGGAAGCTGCTATGCTCGCAATACCCATGACATCCACTCACCTTCCCAAACGACCAAAGCCATGGTGGAATGAAGATTGCCGAGAGGCTAAAAAGAAACAAAACAAAGCATGGGGCATTTTTAGGCGGTACCCTACACCGAGCAACCTTATTACATTCAAGAAAATGAAGGCTTCTGCGCGATTTGTTCGCAGGCGTTCTAAAAGACATTGTTGGGTGAAGTATTCGTCATCTATAAATAGTCAGGCAACACCAAAGGAGGTATGGGATCGAGTCCACAAAATAAATGGCTCTTACCATGCTTTTTCCATTCCTCTCTTGACAAAAAATGGAATATGCCCTGAAAGCCTCGAAGAGCAGGCAGACATTCTTGGCGAACATTTCGAGTTTGTCTCCAGCTCAAGGAACTACACGCCCACTTTCCTTCAACACAAAGCACAGGTAGAAAAAAGGTCTGTCAATAGTTCGAGTGGCTATCAAGACCCATATAATGCTCCACTCACATTGCATGAACTTGAAATGGTTCTTCATTCCCCTAAGCAGACTGCACCTGGCCCAGATGGAATTCATTACATTATGCTTCAACATCTTCATCCCTCAACTGTTCAACTCATTTTATGTCTTTTCAATAGAATTTGGTCTGAAGGCCACTTTCCGACTTCTTGGAAAGTGGCCTTTGTAGTACCCTTGCTTAAACCGGGAAAAGACCCTTCTAGTGCCTCTAGTTATAGGCCTATTGCATTGACTAGCTGTCTGTCAAAAACTCTAGAACGGATAATTAACAGAAGGCTTATGCATTATCTTGAAACTCACAAAATCCTAGACAGGTATCAGTGCGGCTTTCGGTCGGCACGATCCACAGTGGACCACCTGGTTCGCTTCGAGACAGCCGTGAGAGAGGCATTTGTGAACAAGCAGCACTGCCTTTCTGTGTTTTTTGATCTGGAGAAGGCTTATGATACTGCCTGGCGAACTGGAATCCTGCAAGATCTGATCAACATCGGTATTTGCGGGAACATGTTCGGCGTCATTAAAAGCTATTTAGAGTGCCGCTCATTTCGTGTGAAACTTGGAACAACTTTCTCTCGTGATTTTTTACAGGAAAACGGTGTTCCCCAGGGTGGTGTACTTAGTGTCACTCTTTTTATTATAAAAATAAACTCCATTGCCCGAGTAATACCACCTTCAGTTCAATACTCTATTTATGTTGATGACATCCAAGTTTCAGTATCATCATGTAACCGCTCTATATGTGAAAGGAGAGTTCAACTGGCAATCAACAAATTGACGCACTGGGCTGATACCAACGGTTTCAGGTTTTCCACAGAAAAAACAGTGTGTGTATGCTTTTCTCGCCGGCGAGGAATTTTTCAAGATCCTTCATTAACCATTTATGGACTGCCTCTAGCTGTGAAGAGTGAACATAAGTTTTTAGGTCTTCTGTTTGATTCAAAATTATCTTTTGTTTCTCACATTAAGCAGTTGAAGTTGAAATGCACAAAATCACTTAATATTCTAAAAGTATTGTCTCACCAATCTTGGGGTTCTGATAGACTGTGCCTCTTACGCATTTATCGTTCAGTGGTTCGCTCCCGTCTGGATTATGGTAGCTTTGTGTATGGCTCAGCTAAAGCATCAGTATTGAAGATGTTAGACCCTATTCATAATCAGGGGCTACGGCTGTCTGTCGGAGCTTTCCGCACTTCCCCGATTCCCAGCCTTTATGCGGAGGCCAATGAGGTTTCTCTTGAGAAAAGACGCTTTGCTCTAGGATTTATGTATTCACTCCGAGTAAGATCTGTTCCTCTCCATCCTGCTCATGACTCTGTTGTAAAAATTAGGTTTCAAAGGACTTTCCAAAATAAGCCAAGTTTTGTTCCTCCTTTTGCCTTGAGAAATACTACGGCAGCAGAACTCTTTGGTCTGGAGCCCAAACCCTGCGTGACACAGCACAGAAACACTGTAGCTCCTTGGGATTACTCCCTCATCCATTGCGACTTTACATTGACAAAACACAGCAAGAAAGACACTCCGGATGAAGTGCTGAGGCAAGAGTTTTTCGAACTACAGAGCCACTATCAGCACCACACAAGCCTTTATACAGATGGTACTAAAACTGAATCCTTTGTAGGCTGTGCAATGATTGGACCATCTGTTTGCAAGGTAAAAAGACTGAACCCCTTTGCCACAATTTTAACGGCAGAGTTGCATGGTTTACTTCTTGCTGTTGAATATATCATTGAGAAGAAGCTTCGTCGCTCTGTAGTATACACAGACTCTTTAAGCTCATTAAAAGCCCTTGTCTCACTGAATATCCCCACAAACCCCTTGGTTTCACACCTGCAGTGTAAAATAATCTGTGCAATCAAAAACAAATGTGATATTGTGTTCTGTTGGGTGCCAAGTCACGTTGGCATCCCGGGTAATGAGGAGGCAGATCAGGCTGCGCACTCAGCTGCCACACAAATTGTGCAGCTTAACGAAATTCCCCACAAGGATTATCACAAGGTGGTAAGACACTGCATACTGCAGAGATGGCAACATGAGTGGGATACTGAGATAAACAATAAGTTGCATATGGTGAAACAACTCTTGAAGGAATGGGAGAGTGCCCGGCACCGTGAACGATTCTACGAGGTGGTACTCTGCCGCCTAAGGATTGGCCATACACGGCTCACACATGGGCACCTTTTGCGTGGTGAGGATGCCCCACAGTGCGAACATTGCCATTGCCCTTTGAGTGTACTTCATATTCTAGTTGAATGCAATGCGTATGGCCTAGAACGCCGTAACCACTTTTCACAGCTTTACAAAGAGCATACTCCCCTACATCTGATGATTTTACTTGGTGATGAACCCCTCATACCACACTCTTGTGTTTTTAACTTCCTCAAAGCAATCGGCCTTCTACACCGACTGTGATTTTACTGTTTTGAACTCATGTCCATACCTTTTACACTTATACATAGATCATGTCCATTGTTTTATCCTATCATCTGCTACTAAAGCTCTTTCTTCTCCTTAACCCTCTCCCAGCAATAGTGTATGTACTTGGCGCATCATAGCCTTAGATGCTTTTGCGCCACTAAAACCCAATCAATCAATCAATACCAGCTGGCAAGCACTAGAAGGCAGCTCTCCCGGTGCGCCGCACAGCCAAAGCGAGCCTTCGGTCACATTTGAACAGGAAACGGCACCACGATTGCACACTGCCAAGCACGACTCACGCAATTTCCGTCACTAAACTGCGTATCCAAACATATTGCACACGCTTCTCCACCTGCAGACCTTGAAGATTCCGATGGTCAACGAGAGCACAGAAACATCGCCCTAAAATTTACTTGCGGTATCCGAATCAATTCGAGGTCCGAGCAACGTAGGGCCGATTGTCTCTGTGGCAATATCCCCGTCGGTCACCAGCGAAACGCACACCGTTCCTCCTCCTGTTCGCGTTGCCACCTACGTCAGACACCACGCTGAACTCTGAAGTCGCTTTCTGACCGGCCTTATATGACGGCTTCCGCGTCTGAAATCAACGCCGCCACACGAACGACAACAAAACAACGCATCTGACAAGCTCCGGCCCAGCTGGGACCAGCTGCTGCCTGGGCGCTGCCATCTCTCCTGTGACGTCACGTATTTGGTTTGGTCATGTGACGAGTGGTCACATTTGCGTACAATGGCAGCCGCCTTATGGGGGTCACTTTCGAGTGCAGACCGGGCGAGCGCCTATCCAGAGATCTGCCCGTGCCTAGATCAGATCTGGGGACAACGCCAGCGTAGGGAAAACCGCTCGTAGGGAATCCGTTTGCGTGGTGGTGATGATGATGATAATCATGTCATATAACACCTGAGACTGTGGTGGAAGAAATTGGAAACGTCTTTAGTAGAAGGAACAGACACAGAAAGGTATGTCTCAAACTCAGCTAACTGGTTTATTTCTCGACCATCCTATATCATGATAGCTTCACGTATGACTCGCCCACTGGCGCCACCCTGGCCTCGCTGTTTTCAACGGTTCTCAGTTTGCCCAACGGGGTCGGTCGTGTTTGAACCACAGGTTTGAACTGTTTCAACGGGAATCATGGCAAATCCACTAGGAGACTTTATTTAAACGAAAGGCTGTCCCGCTGGCGGGAAAGGATAACGGAGCAGCACTGCGTGGCCTCGCAATCCCAGCGACCCGACGAGCTCGCAAAGTGGTGCTTGGGAAGACGACCCTCCCAAAGGCGACGATCGCGCACTCGTACTGTACATGCGCAAGGGATCACCTCTGTGGACAGCGGAGAAACATCGTCGCACTGTGACAACGGCGACTAGTGCACGGAAATCGGTTCTATGAGGTATGTGTTCAATCTTCATTATTTTACCTGCGCGCTAGAATCGGCCAATATCTGAAAGCTAAATCAGCCTGCGCGTTAGAATCGTGAAAACACGGTAGAGCGAATCTGCTGCGTCCGCAACCCCTTTTACCATGACACAGGATGTCGTAGCAAAGTCTCGCGTGTTTATCGCATCATAAAACGCAAATTTGCCGTGTCCGCAATCCGCGGTATCAGTTCCCGTTTTATGTGGTTTGTAGCGGATAGCCCAGTGTCTTACCGCGTTTTTTAATACATTTTTGCTGTCTCATTCCCAAAGATAGCCCACCCCATGTTTTTCCCAATTTATCTCTTCATTTTGGGTGGGCATCCTTACGGGATTTTACGGTAGTTTTGCTTTGTCCTATGCATAAGTCAATGTCCTTTCCACTTTTCAGGAGCGTGTGACCACCCTGAAAGGCCTGACGAGCCACGTGCTCGTATTCAAGTTGGTGCCACGAGGTGGGCCTTTAGGGCATGCCAGGGAGGATGAGAGGCTGTCCCTGAACCGCCTACTAGTATGGAAGGTGTTGCCCTCGGCGTTACCTATCGTGAACGAATGTCGACAGTAAGGTTAACATGGAACCTTTGCACCCTCTGGTGCACTGTCCTTTTGCAGTTGACATGCTGACATGCCACCTTGTGACGAGATGTCATCTTCCGTGTTATTGGTAGCCAGGTATTCATGATACCTCTGGAATGCTGTTCATTGAGTGACAGGGTTGGGCAGATATAACCTAAAAAGCATTTGAAATGACAGATACTGGAATACACAGCAGTGACAGCTAAAGTACTGATACTAAAATACATTTATAAAAGGAGCATTGCAAAACAACTCAAATATGTATGACTAAAAAATGGTGACAAAGTATCTTGAAATATGTTTTACTTGAAGGAGAAATCCTGATACTGAAATATGGGGGGCAGTCAGTTCATTGAACAGATCGTTTCATCGACAGTTTGTTACATCGACAGCTCAGATAAGCTTTCTTTTTCTGTAGTGACTCCTCGCAGAACGTTGCCGCGAAGCAGCTTGAGTGGGTGGGCCAGGTGTGTTAATATTTCTGTAGTGAGCCGCCACAGACTGTCGCTGCGAAATGATGTAGACGGGCGGGCCGGGTAAGTTAACGCGTGCCCCAGTGACACGCACAACGAAACATCACAACACCGTACGGTTAGCGTAACGATTGTCGATGGCATGTCAGTGTCGACGAAATGTGTGTCAATAACATGTCGTTTGATTAAAAGCTGTTGATGAGATGTCTGTCGATGAAACAAAACAGATCCCAAAATGTAGGTTGCCACAGTAGCGGGGTTTGCTGTAAAATGAAGCAAAAAATTATAGTCTGGATGTAGCGAGCTTCATATTTTGTCACAGGTGTATTGCAGTGGTGGATGTTACCATGTGAAAGTTAAAGGCACAGATTTGTTTGTGCGAAAAATCGGAAGAATATATGCAAGATTTTCAGTTATGGGGGCTGATGTTGACGGCCGAGGGTTGTGTTTCGTTTTCATGTTGAGAGATGGCGCAGCACGTCACGGAAAGTAGACCGCACTCTCGGAGCAACGTGGATGCTCCTACGGCACGGGATGTCTCGACCCCCAATTGCGTTTTTCTGTTGTGGCTTTCATGTCTGCGTGCATGGCTATATTGTCACGAATGACAAATGATGGGGCGGCGAATAACTGAAGAAACTAAATGTTTCATGGGGCGAACTTGTGCCCAAAACAAAATGGAGAAAGGCTGGCGTCGATTTTGTGCGAAACAGCAGGATTGAGCACTGGGAAGAGACTGACTCGCCATGCGGAGTCCCTTTTGTAGCCACGTGGGTCTCTGGAACATTCGGCCTAGAAAATTCAGTGCGTAGAACATTCGTAACTCCATCAGACAAGAAATTTCTTGAACTTGTGAGAACGCCAACGAGAAAGAATAAATAAAAGAACATTCTGCTGCCTGGAATCAAACCCAAATCTTCTGCGCTGACAATCAAGCGCAGTAATCATTCGGCCACGTATGCGCTCGCTCAGCGACGTGCGTGGCAATATTAGAAGAAAGCTGTGTTATAGCAAGATTATCTTCAGCCTCATCGGACTCGCCATCACGGGTTTTTCTCATTGCAGCACGTTGCTCCATCTCCCAACAGAAGCACCAAACATTGCTTTCGGCCATCTGCGTCCTGACGCAGGTTGCTAATGCTTTGCAAAAACAAAGCTGCACCTTTCGATTCCACAAGGTAACACCCATCACTAATGTAGTTTGACAGGACCTTCAAGCTTTGCCTTGTGCAGGTGCCACTCTTTCCAGAAAATTCTACACTCTAGCTCCGCTATTGATATCACGTTATACATACTTTGAGATATTCTAAATGTCATCTTCCGTGTTATTGACAATTAGGTATTCATAATACCAAGACAGATCACTCCAGCCATGTATATTACTTTTTACATAGTATGCAAGCAACACAGACCAAAAGAAGAATTGCTACACTCACTTGCATTTGTGGATGAGCTTTTCAAATGGTGTCCAATCACTTAACACCTGTCGATTTGGGCGGAGCATTATGTTAGCGGCTGTAAATACGCTCTCAACAGGTGCCGATAAAAATGGTGTTCTGTGGTTTGTTTGTTCTCTAATCTTTGTCCATGCTTTACGCATTGCTTGTTTTACTATGGTCAACCAGCTTGCATAATTGTCAATGCCAACTTCATCTCCACATCAGTTTTTGGTCCTCCTAAATTATCTTGAGGTGTCTCCATGCTCTCATTTGGTGAGGTTGCCTTTTCAGCAATGTTCTTGTGACGTCACGATGGAAGGAATCTCTGTTCTCTTATCTATTGATAGTATTTGAAAGCATAAACTCTGCTCATTAGCGCACCCAGGATTTTTGCCTGGGGGGGGGGGGGGCTTGTGAAATTTTGACAACCGATCGGAGGACAGAGGGCTGGCCGGGGGGAGGGGGAGGGGAAAGTTAACTCTTTTTTAAGTCCGTTTTTTTCCGTTTGTACGCGTCATTGCGAGATTTTCTTTGCACTGCGCGAATTAATTTTAATCCCATCAACACGATTGCATTCCGTGGTATGTACATTTATTTATCCAAAACTGTTGTTTTACATTCATAGAGAGCAGCAACCTTTTTGAACTTTTCCTACATCGCACCCGCGTATAATCAGGCTGGTCTTTAATTGGTAAAAAGTTATGTAGAAGTAATTTCTGAGAAAATTGTTTTTCTGATATTTGGACATAGCCACCCAGCTCTATACAAAATATTATTGCTCTATCTAATTTTCAAATATGAAAACACAAAATGAAGTCTTAATTTTCTATGAACATTTGAAGGTAAACGTCCGGCAGCCCTCTGCCCGGTTAGGAATAGACATGAAACAAAAAATAGTGACTATAACCAAAAATTAAATTTTTGGTTAGTGTCCCTATTTTTTGCTTCATTTCTATGAACATTCAGTACAAATGCACATATTTCAAGTGCTTTTTCTCTCTTCACACTTCTTTCACAAGTGAGCGTTACCGTGACTGAGGATGTCCCGTCTGCAAAACTTTGTTGCTCAACATTACACCAGTGGAACGAGGTTACCTGTCATGCAGATAAGGCCCGACCTGTGTGCAAGCCATCCGAACAACAGCGGTAACGCATATATGGACCAGTCACGGGACCACGGGAGGAAAAACGTGGCCGAACCCATGACATGCATCCAGTCCTAAATCCATTATTATGTGCGAGTTACGAAAATTATGAAAACGACATTCATGACTACAACCACTTCCACTCAAAATGTTCTCATTAGATTATTTGATTACTTGACATGAAATATAATTGAACGTCGATCCAAAAAATTCCATTAATTTTCATTTTCTCTTTGTGTAACGTGATTATTGCGGCTCGTCGTTTTATTTAGTGTGCCAATTTTAACAAACGTAATAGAGTGGCTCTCAGCACTAGTTTGAGTAAATACACGTAAATCTAAGAAACAATAGGTTCCGGCAATCCAGTTAAGTAAAATATGCAAATCATATTCGCTTAAATAGTCTCAAGAAAGAGTCATAAAACGATTATGGCTTTGCTCTTGTTAGTCAACTCGCGGAAAAGTAATAAAATCCCCGAAATCGAAAAAGAAAAAGCATGCTCGTTGCGATTGAACATATTGCGACTTTTCTTTAACTCGTGCGCTGACGTTTTCTTAAAAACTTGAAACGTAGAAACTCTGACATAACTTGAACAAGAAAGAAAAACCAAGCAAGAAAGACATCCAAAGAGAGGGGTCATTTCTAAAATTTGCTAAAAGGGAAAATAAATAAATCCCAAACTTAACGTTCCTGATTTTAACTTTCAGGTCATTTTATTAGTTAGATGCAGCATACATATTTGGATGTTATGTATATAAACAACAGAATGACAGAGATTCGAGAAAAACAAATCTAGTCACACTTACTGACAGTGACTTTCCAACGTAGATGCCCAAGTGATTTGGGTAAGTCGCTGCAGAAACTGGAAGATGCTGGACAGAGACGGATCGGCCAGAGGGTGAGGATGATGGCGTCTGTTGAATGATCGACTTCTCAATGCTGGGAGTCATACATTCCGATGGTTATGCATCCGTTGCCTCCAAATCGCGATTTTTTTTAAGGGAAGTAGTATGTGAGCACTGAATTTGGCTGGCGCTTTAATGAGGCGGCCTTGGTGATATAGGTCATCGCGAACTCTTGAATTCGCACACCGATCGGTCTTAGCAATTAGTTGTTAGACTTGCACTGTGGAATGGGTGCACAATGAGCAATACCAGTAGAGTAGATGCTCTAAAAAAGATGAAAATCGGCAGTTTGTTGTGGAGCTCGAAGCCCGGATGTCACTGCTGATGTGAGGGGGTGGCGCACCGAGTTCTATAGCTTTTGTGAAGTGCACGAAAAGTCGGCCTGGCGGAAAGGAACAAATAGATAAAAACGAGACAGAAAAGGGAAAGAGAAAGAGTAAGAAAATGCACAGCAAGAGAGAGAGAGAGAAACGTAAAGAGAACAAGGAAGGAAAACTTCACGCCTACTCCTCTCTGGGGATGGCCAACAAATCATGTTAAAACACGCAACAGAGCCACAGCCTACAGGGTGACCCCCGTCCAGTGGCCAATTGCAAAGGACACAAAGTGACAGTTAGGTAAAGGCATATTATTCCTTTTCTTTTTTGGTCAGTTTGTGTCGAAGCGCAGCTGTATCATCGGAAGGATCGCCCCAGGCAGCGGGGGAGGACCGGAGTGTTGGGTGTCACGACAATGTTGCTCTCAGGGGCGCTTCGAGCGGGTGTCTGCCTAATTGGGAAGCACGGGATGCACTGGTCCCCATGGGGGAGGCTGCCGGGTGTGGTCTCGAGTCGTAAATTGTACCAGGCATATCGGCTTTGCGTTCATGGTGTGAGCGGGGCCAGGTTCGTGGGAGCGCCCTTCACGGCACTTTCTTGCGATGTCCGTCGAGGAGAGCGTGGGGTTTTTTGTGTTTTATTTTGATTGTCCGTTTAAGAGAGCGTGTTGTTCCGCTCGTATGCTTTTATGACCGACCGTCTGCCAGAAAGAAAAAAGCGTGGGAATCTGGAATCGTGTATGGTTTTGAAGGACGGAAAGTGCCGGGCGGCGACGTCTGGTCGCGCCCAACACTGTCAATGTACTATATTAAATAAATCTATCTAAGTTGAAGTTTAATACCACCCGACTGAACTTCACTTTGCAACGTGTTCGTCATCAGGCCCCTTGTTGCAAGTGGCCGAACACCGTCTACAAGGGCCGTACCCAGGGGGAGGGTTTTGGGGTTCGAACCCCCCCCCTTCCCCCGAAATATATTCGAGCACCCCCCCTCCCCCTTTCACTGTCGGCTGGGGACGGGAGGAGCTATGGGCGCATTTCGAAAGAGGCCCGGACTGGCCTCGATTTCGCTAAAGTCACTGGTTCGGGAGACCGAGTGGGGGACCCGCTGGAGGGGTGCACGTGTGCCTGTATATACAACGCAGCACTCCTTACTATTACTGCTAAGCAGAGGCGCGTGAATTCCAGCGCGTCTTTGCCGCGCCCCGAAAACCGCAACGCACCCGGCCACGATTGGTCTTTTCGGAACCACTCCGATAGCGCCCTCCTGTTTTCCCCTCTCATCCAAGTGCCTGGGAGCCATCCCCCTCGGCAGAAGATCCCCGGGCGCCTCACTTTCCCATCCTCATACCACGCTACGTTCCATCGCACAGTGGACCCTAGCTGATGCTAGAGACCGTCTTCGCCAATCGAGGGCTGAGAGAAAATCACATGACCTTGAGCTTCGCATAGCACACCACAGAAGGTAAGGTGACACTCAGAGCTGGATTGGCTGGGATGGCTCATAGCGCCCTCTGCGGTCTATGATAAGGTGACACAGAAGAAATGTTCACTCGAGCAATAAACACGTACGTTTGAGGGAAGCTCGTATCGGTTCTCTGTTCGTTAGTCCAACTTTCCAGAATACCGCGAGCGTGTGACGCCTGAGGGGCTTTGGGGGGCCTGCCGGGGGTATGGGGTGTTCGCGTGGTGAAAAGAGGATGGAAAGAGAATGACAAAGATTCGTTCTGAGGGGTTCCGAGTGTCACCGGACCCTGCGGAGGATGCGCAGGGCTGCGGTTAGGGAGCTGGGTCAAGTATGGCTGTATATATTTTTCTTATTCTCTTACCCCCGGTTCCCTCTCACCCAAGTCATGTTTACTGGGGCGGAGTTTGGGCAAATAAATAAATTTTGTCATAAGCTGAAAGTAAGCTTTGAAACAATTCACTCCCGCTGTGATGGTACATGTGAAACACTTTGTTGCTCGCTATTGTTAATTGAAGGCCGATCACATGCTTCTGTTTTTTAAAAAAGTAAATACAAAAAACGACCATTCAAGATGGCCACCGTGTTCCAGAACCCCCCCCCCCCCCCCAAAGAAATTTTCTGTGTACGGCCCTGCCGTCTACATCAACGACCTACATAACTGTGACACTCCCGTATCTTCGGTAGTACAACCGGCCGGAGCCTACTCGGCGCAACGCCAAGTCCGTTCACGAGAACTACTTCGCACCTTCGTGGTTTTGCTAGTGCTCCAGTCCGCCCGGCGCCCAGCCACGGCCCCTCGGCAAAGTCACAATATGTTGGGAGAGGAGGCGCCGGGGACCAGCCTATTTCTGATATCCAAATCCTTCAAACACCTCACAAAGCAGGCCCGCCGTAGAAAAGACATGACCCCCACGAAGACCAGCGTAAGTCGGCAAAGGCCACACGCGCGAAGCGTGCTGAGCTGAACTTATCACCTTCAAGAACATTTCCTACAAAAATACGCAGTAAATGTATAACTCGATCCTAGATGGTTCGAAATATGATGACGCACACAGTACATGCAATGAATTCATTAAGAATCCTTCTGAAAACCCTCTTTGGAGACAAATATGAAAGTTTGTGTGTAACGCATATCTCAGCTTTTTTTAAAATATATATATATATATACAATATTCCAGACTACCCGTGCTACACAAAAATGAGAAAGCGTTATAATAACCTAAAGTGTGGAGGCTTTTTCTCTAACAGAATGCGATTCAAAAAGGACACAGCGGTTAAGTGCTGGAGCCCAACGTCCCGCTTCGTCTTTTGGGGGAGTTTATTTCTTCAAATAAGAAACATGTCTGAACATAGAATTAATAATGATTTTATGTCTCCTACAGTAGATAGAAAAATTCAAGAAAAATGAAATATATGAATGTACACACCACGACACCGGCGGTATTTCATTTTGCTCAAACGGCGTGTCGAGGGACGCAAAATTTTAACACCTAGGTTGGGGCCTGAGATGAGCCCGTTTTGCCGCATAAGTAATTGCGAAAATAGTAAAATTTGTCAATGTACTTACGATAAAAAAAAATCCGGAACTGACTCCTTCGTACTATCTCTGTCACGCTGTTTGCCTCATCGCCAATGCAACGGGGGTGAAGGGGTTTAGCGGTGAGGGGGGGGGGAAGGAGGAGGGGAGAGGGCGATGAATTTATTTACCCTTAAAAATCCTCGTTGCGGACATTACACTAAAAAAAATCGCCAAATATGCACAAAAAAAACTTACACCACCTTCCCGAGGGGAACTATGGGGTGATGCGGAGCATCGTGTTGGTTCCGAGGAAAGAGTCAGTTGCGTGCTGACGTCGAGAGATGGCGCCACCGACTGCCCTAGCGTTACCCCTACGCGAGCCTTCGTCGCGGCTCGTGGCAGAGAAACTTGGAACGCTCGCCGCTTGCCGTTTATTTTTTTCACACTTGAAGGAGAGGAGACTAGAGGAGGAGAGTTGCGCGTGCGCGCGCGGTGTGAGTAGAAGCGAACGCACGTGCAGTGCACGCAGCTGGTAGAGAGAGAGAGCGGAGAGAGTAACGCGCAGCTGTTGGAGAGAGGGAAGGAAGAGAGTTGCGCGTGCGTAGTGCGAGTGCGGACTACAAGGCCGCGGGACATAGACCCAAGCAAAAGATGCTCCGCATCTAAAAAAATTTTCTCACGGAGCCCTGGGGCCAAACCCCCCCGTGGGTGCGCCACTGACTCTGCTCCCCTCCATCGATATGGCACGAAAGTGTAGAGCACACCTGTAAAGCTTGTGCTTGCAGTGCCTTAGATGTTCAGAATCTAGATGAAGTTTCAAGGAAAACATTTGTTATTGTTATAAAATAGAAAATAGCATCACCTGTTGATTAACCTTATAATGCTTTACATTTTTTAAGCAGACCTTATACGAAACCGTTTCTTATATTTATTATTCTATCATAAAGAGAATTAACACTGTTTTTATTCACTGACCTTTTTGCAAACCGTGCAAAAGGCACAAAGCAGTACGTGATGAGGTGCACTCATCATAAACCACAAAATGGCAGATAACTCATGGCAAACTGAGCTTATCATAAGCCGTTAAGAGATTACGTAATCAATTAATTATACCCTGAGGGTCCTCATGGACAGAGACAAAATGTTCTGATCAGATCCTGGTCTGCAAGGTAACAAAGCCTCAGTGGCCTCTTCGCAACAGTCTCCACTCATCTAAAACAAAACAAAAAAAAGTTTTATTTTTTGTTTGCAGTTTATTGATTCATTGAAAACATTAAGGAGCTACATTGGGTTTTGTTTGTATTTTTATACCACAAACACACCCAAAATGAATTTTACTTAATAAATATAAATAACCTATAACTAGGCTGTATTATATATCCTCCGGTGTTTATTTATGAAAAAAAATCAGTGGAGGTTTTTCATTTTTTTTATTTTTCGAACATTGGTGTCTTTCGACCAGGGTTGGGCCAAAATACTCAATGTACTTAAGAATACAAATGCTTGGATAAATAGAAATAGCTAAAATAGTGATACTTAAATATATCTGTACAAATGTATAGTGACATGCATTGGAAATACATTTTAACAAGGAGCAAAATGTATTTGAAAATACAAATGCAGGAATACCTCTTAGGGTGGCAGAAATAGAGGTACTGAAATACATTTTCCCAATTTGCTTGAGGCGCCAACTGTCGTATCATGGGCAACAAATTACGACGGAGGTGCAATGATTATCATTCTTGCTTTGTCTGTTAATTTACACTGAAGCGATACAAAAGAAAAACATTCAAATGCTAAACTCAGTTACACTTGACGAGCAGGAGCTTCTCAAATAGCCCACCTGTGAGCCGTTGCCCATTCAAACGCAACGTCATGTTGGCAAAAAAAGAAAAAAATAGCGGCTCAACAGTTGCCGAGGAACACAGGTTCGTATTAAATCAAAGAAACATTGCTGTCACAGCTGGGAACCACATTTCCTCATTAAGAAATGTGCCGCTCACAGCACATTTCTTATCTTCGCAGAATAGAGAAGATGTCGCATTGACAAATATTTCTGGAAATTGGAATGAACCTTGGTCAGCATAGTAACAATGCCGCAGCATCCCCTTAAAAAGAAAAAGACGTCCGGACTTTTTTTTTTTTGGTGGAGGGGGGGGGTGGAGGATGGGGAAGCATGGTGGAAAACATTCTTCAGTTTTGCAGAATAAAGAAGGGGTTGCTAAGATCCGACACAAATAGTTCCGGACAAACCTAGGTTCGCATGATAGCAAAGGCACAGCATACCCTTCATAACGCCCTCTGGCCTTCTCTAGCAAAACAAAAAAGTTGCCGTCTTTTTTATCCAGAGGTGGGGGTTATTTCTCAAGAAATTTAACGAAATACATCCCATCTTGATTGTATTGCGGTACCGAGAAACATCCCAAATGCATTTCGATACAGAAATACAGATACTGGTGAAAAAAATGTGTTGCGATACAGAACTGCAGACACTAAATGTATTTCTGAAATACTATTGCGATACATTTGTATTGATACTGCACAACCCTGCTTTCGACTTGTTGTCTCATGTAGACGCTAAAAACAGCGATGATCGGTGAACAAAAAGTTGGTTTGGGACAAGTTGCTTCGTTATCTGCCGTCCTCCGACATGAATCAACAAGGGCGTTATGACTGTTGGTAGTAACCGTCTGACTCACCTCTCGGGCCCTTGTCCTCCAAGGTCAGCGATCCCACTGATTGGAGACCCCAGTTTGCTTAATTCTTGGTAGCAAAACAGGCTCAGCAAATGCCTAGAATTGGGGGTTTCAACCAAAATAGTAATCGCCTAGCACCAAATCGTCCCCAAAAACTGATGTTTTTCGGTTATAACCGATTTTGCATTTTTGTCATCGGCGGATGTTTCTCAGTATTTTTACAGTTAAAACTGGAAAGTACACAACCTACCGATAACTAGGGTTCTGTGTTTTCTGAGTATTTTTTTTCTCGAATTTGGGGATATCTTTTTTTTGTGTGTGTGTGTGGGGGGTTAATTTTTCGTGCAGATTCGGTGTTTTTTGTGTAAATTGGTTATGACTTCAACCAATTTACACAAAAACACAGAATCTGTGGGAAAAATTAAACACCGAAAAAAAAATACTCCCAAATTTGAGAAAAAAAAATAAACTCCAAAAACACTGAACAAAATCAGCGTTTTCGGTTTTTATTTTTTTCGAATTCGGCATACATTTATCGGTTTTTATTTCGAAATCCAATATTTGGTTTTTATCAGCTAATATACACCAGAAAATTTATCTTTTTTTCTTTTTCGGTGAAATGTATTCTATTACACCTGTTCTTTTATAAGCACTCAGCGATGGATACAGTTGTAGACAGCTCAAAAAACCATGTATTTAGGTCAGTAAGTTCCTAGGAAGTTTGAAAATCCAAAAAATAGGTAATTATGTCAGGAATATAACAAGATAGGAATTAAAAAAAGAGTATACCATTTGTGAAAGTAACATGTGCAGAAGGCAGTTTTAAACTCTGACAGAGTTTGAAACTGCCTCTATGCATTGGGAAGTTCTGAAACATTTTTGATAAGAAACAATCCAAATCACTTCTTAAAATCACAGTGAACTCGGCACACGAGAACCGATCCCCAAGGAGAACAGAGATTTAACTCAGAAGGCGAGCCCAAGGTACTGCACCTTAATGTCTGTGTTTACAGTTAGATCCTCACCCTGACTAAACAAAGGTGGACCCCAATAATAAGTAACCAGCCCCATAAAACATTTGCAATGAGTTAACAACCCCCACTCCCCACACGCACACACCCACACACAAAACAAAATAGCTGCACAATTAGGTCTAAAATACTGACCCCTACCTAAACCTATAATGTTCATTGACTGCTTCCAAGTTAGACATGTGTGTCCTGTGTGGTTCCAAGGAGTGGTCACAGCCCAGCTTTGTTTTATGCTATTAATTAATTCATTCGCTGATGTTTCAGCACCTGTTCCTCAGCCGAGGCAACATGGTCAACCTCGACAAGCTGGCTACCGACCAGTACCACGTGTGCCGTGTCCGCGGCATCCAGTGCCTTGCATTTGCGCTCGGCAAAGCACTCGCAAAACTTTATGGTAATTCTATCCTTGGTGGGTGCCGTGCCCCATTTTGACGTGTCCGAGTCCACAGGTGTGTAAGATGTGGAGCCTGTGGCCACTGAGGAGGTGTATGTCTCCAATTTGCCGGACCCTAGCACTAGCTAAGTTACCGCCGAATTCACAAACCTCATTCCATTGAGGCGCCCCTCCACTTCCTCAAGGAAGGTGCGAGGGCCGGTGCTGGCCAGTCGCGACGACGGATAGGCAGCCTAGGCTGCTTAGCCGTCCTCGCGATTGGCCAGTGCCGTCCCTCGTGCCTTCTTTGAGGAAGTGAGGGTGCCTCAATTGGAATAAAGGTTTGTGAATTCGGCAGTCAGTGTCCCTTTTCCCCTATGTGCAATCCCAGCCAATATGAGCTAGAATGAAGAGCTTTCCTACAAGAACCTTTCTAATGCAGTTATTTTGAAGTTTGTTTATTTCTAAAGAGCATCTCAGTGCCTGCATTTTGATGTGTCATAATGCTCTACTGTAAAATCTCAAAAGGTAGCCCACCGCTATTTTTGGCTTGATTTGCTTTATTTTTTTAAACACGGAAAGATAGCCCACTTCTAGTAATAGTAGTGTTGGGATCAGTGATGGCCTCGGCACAAATGCGGCTAGTTAGCTATGGCGGGATATAAGTGAATGTTGCTGACTGGGAAGTACATACATAAACCTCGGGATTTTATGGTATATGCCAAATAGCTTTAAAAATAAAGGGATTTGCAGAGATGCTTGAAAAATCATCACTTTTCTCGTGGTAAGGAACGAATTCAGGGCCATAGAAGGGCTGCAACAAAGTGTGTAGTTGGGCTTAGTTGGTTGGTCATATTGAAATGGTATCTAGTATCTGCTTCTTTTTATGTTTACTTACTGTATTATGCACAAGTAAAATTTTCAGTTGTAAGCCAGCGCTGTGTCTGTGTTCTCTTCGTCTTTTTTTTGTGCTGTTTTAATACCATTTCAACCATAGAGCGGCTCACACACCATTGGTTGGGTAGCTTGCGAACCATGTCGCTGATTATCATTGTTGATGTGCACTTTTTCCCATAAGAATAAACAAAGTCAATCAAAGCATCAAGCGAAAAGTTCAATGCCTAATTATGAATGCTACACACAGAATATTTGGAAGCCTTTTTCAGCTTAGGCCATTCTAGATGGTTCAGTTTTCTTTTGTTAAAAATTGCTTTGAGAAGCTCTTCACAGACAGGTGCACATTATACACCCGGGGTTCCCAAACCGGGTTCCGTAGGCTGGTCTTTTGGATTCCGCAAGCACCCAAATATATATTTAATTTTTTTATGGAAAATGAGGAACTGTATATTTGTACTCAGATGCTATGTATACCATGAAATACCGAGCATCCGCCCATTCCACACTAAGCACCCATCCCTAAATGTTGTAACATCTAAAAAAATATGGACAGTGGAAATATAGATAACATTGATAGCATATCAAGTGCCCATCTCCCACTTTTTTGTGATGATCTCCGGATTTGTAGAGGGTGCTTGAGCGGTACTTTACGACATATTTTAGGGTTGTACAAATATTCTAAAATTCAGAATATTGAAGCGAATGACGCCATATTCTACTCGCACGTTGAATTGGTGAGGAGTATTCGGCAACTTTGAATATTTTCAAAGTATTTCTTCACCGCTATACACTGCCGCAACGCACCGGTGTATAGCGGTGAAGCGTGATGCGTGCGTGGCAGAGCAAAGCACTGATACTTTTGTGAGCACGATGGTACGAAGCGGTGAAGCATGACGTGCCTGATGCAGCATGAGTGCTGCGGTATCAAGGATTGTGGAAGGGGTGCAAGGGAAAGGTGGGTTCCGTAGCACCTTTGAAGGTTGCTAGGGTTCCTTGTCACCAGAAAGTTCGAGAACACTTGTTTGTAAAGGTTGAGTCAAGGTACCGAATAATGCATTAAAATCAACCAAAACAATTGGTGCCTGCATGTAACAGGCCAGCATTTCACCATGTTCCTTTTGTCGCCCCAGGGGCAGGGCCAGATTACCCATATTCAAACTGCTCAAATGAATAGGGCCCTCTGTGAGGAGATCCCCCTTGACAGGGGGCGTGTTCGAAACCTTACTCGACTGGATCCCAGCTACTCCTGCGGTTCATATCACGTGACGATTCAAGCTGAGCAACGCTGGACGCAAAAAGGTTTTTAAACGCCAAGGTGGGCGGTTTCATTTGGATTCAGGCAACGAGTGGCAGTCATATTTTTTATTTTGCTTCAAATTTTTATAATTTGTGGAGAATGTTTCAAGAAGAACAATCCTTCTTATTCTAATGTCCTGACATGATTAGTTCCTGAGAAAAAAAATCTCAGAAGCGGGAAAGAACTACGAGGTTCTCAAGATTGTCGTGTGTGGCGTTTTTTAATCACTCTCAATTTCAAAGTATTCAAAAGAAAACGTCTATATTTTTTTAGTGTGATATATAGGCATGTAGGTAAGCCGACATTATAACTGCTATTTATTATTTGTCGCTCCAATTTTTGTAAAAATCCCCAAACATACCTCCGCGAACAACTGTGACCTAAAATGGGGATTTTATTTTGAGTCGACTATGTTTAGTATCGCTTTTAAAATATTACCACATGTAGAACCCTTCATTGCCTTCGAAATTAAGCAAAGTTTGTGGTTTTATCATCTACGAGTATTGAGAAATAAATTATGAAACAGAGAGGGTTTTCACTTTTTGTTTAACTTCAGCACGCTGTATAAAAAAAACATTTTTAATTTTTTTTTGCGTTGCGTTCTTTTTACACCCTTCTTTTAGCCAGAATACATTTCGTTAATAGTATTTGCCTTGGTTTTGAGTTTCAAGCCTCTAAAAATGCTAAAAAGGAGCAAATGCCGATGGTGGGATTTGACGATTTTCGTGTGTGGCGTTTTTGAACCACGCTCAAAGTCAAAATATTCAAAAGAGAGTTTCGATATTTTTTTATTGTGATATATATGCAAATGCAAGTCAGTAAAACAAGATTTCATCTACTATTTATTATTCGTTTATCCAATGTTTGCAAAAATCCCCAAACATGCCTCCGCGAACAACTGTGACCTAAACTGCGGATTTTTTTGTTAGTCGACTCTGTTTAGTTTTGTTTTTAAAGTAATACCACGTGTAGAACCTTTCATTGCCTTTCATGTTATGTAAAGTTTGTGTCTTAATCACGTACGAGTACTGAGAAATAAATTATGAAACAGAGGAGGTTTTCCCTGTTCGTTCAATTTCAGCACACTGTATAAAAAAACAGTTTTAATATTTTTCTTTTGTTTTTTGCTTTGTGTTTTTTTTACACCCTTATTTTACCCAGAATACATTCTGTGAGAGGTATATCCACTGGTTTTGAGCTTTAAGCCTTTAAATATGCTGAAAAATGATTTGGTTCTGTTATCAACATGAATTTAGCATTAAAATATACAATTTCGCATTTAAAAATCTAGGTTTCCAATAGAGAGCGTATTTTACTCTAATGTTTTAAAATATTATACTTTGATATTTCTAACGTAGTATAGATTATGTAGTGCATAGGGTTTAGGCTTGAGGCCCCTCCAATCATGGCACCGGCAGAAATTGTCTGAAAACCCGCTCCCGACAGTTGCGATTTCATAGTGTTTAGACGTTTGGAATTGCAAACTTGATATTATACGCCAAACGACATTCATGTTTTTTATGAGTATTTATTCAACGTCCCTTAGATTATTATAATAAAGAATAAAATATACAGCTATAGCCCATAAACCCCACCATCAGCATTTGCTCTTTTTTTAGCAAATTTAGAGGCTTAAAACTCAAAACTAGTGCATATAACTCTAACAGAATGTATTCTGGCTAAAAAAAAAGTGTAAAAAACACAACGCAAAAAAAATAAAAAAATATTTTTTAAACTTTTTTTACAGCGTGTTGAAATTGACGGAAAAGTGAAAACCTCCTCTGTTTCATAATTTATTTCTCAGTACTCGTACGTGATTAAGACATAAAATTTATATAATATGAAAGGCAATGAAAGGTTCTACACGTGGTATTATTTTAAAAACAAAACTAAACATAGTCGACTAACAAAAAAATCCGCAGTTTAGGTCACAGTTGTTTGCGGAGGCATGTTTGGGGATTTTTACAAATATTGGATCGACGAATAATAAATAGTAGATGAAATTTCGTTTTACTGACTTGCATATATATCACAATAAAAAAATATCGAAACTCTTTTGAATACTTTGACATTGAGAGTGGTTCAAAAACGCCACACACGAAAATCGTCAAATCCCACCATTGGCATTTGCTCTTTTTTCAGCATTTTAGAGGCTTGAAACTCAAAACCAAGGCAAATACTATTAACAAAATGTATTCTGGCTAGAAGAAGGGTGTGAAGAGAATGCAACGCGAGAAAAAGAAAAAAAAATTAAAAATGTTTTTTTTTATACAGCGTGCAGAAGTTGAACAAAAAGTGAAAACCCTCTCTGTTTCATAATTTATTTCTCAGTACTCGTACATGATAAAAACACAAACTTTGCTTAATTTGGAAGGCAATGAATGGTTTTACACGTGGTAATATTTTAAAAGCGATACTAAACATAGTCGACTCAAAATAAAATCCCCATTTTAGGTCACAGTTGTTCTCGGAGGCATGTTTGGGGATTTTTACAAACATTGGAGCGACGAATAAAAAATAGCAGTTATAATGTCGGCTTACCTACATGCCTATATATCACACTAAAAATATAGACGTTCTCTTTTCAATACTTTGAGATCGAGTGATTCAAAAACGCCACACACGACAATCGTCAAAACCTCGTAGTTCTTTCCCGCTTCTTTGAGATTTTTTTCTCAGGAACTAATCATGTCAGGACATGAAAATAAAAAGGATTGTTCTTCTAGGAACATGCTCTACAAAATATAAAAATTTGAAGCAAAATAAAAAATACGACTGCCACTCGTTGCCTGAATCCAAATGAAACCGCCCAGGTATGAAACTTACTCTGGAGTGAGATTGGGTAAATTTCGGAGCACGACCAGGTCGATCACAACCGCTGGCCATTGCTGAATCAAAAGCAGCTGGCGTTGGCACAAGAGCGCTCGACACAGAACACGCAGAGCGGTCTTGTTAACCGTTGCGTACACCGTATGTAAATTTTTTTCTGCGTCCACCCTTCGCCGGAATATTCTGCAGGCTTGATTTCAAACAGAATGATACGGTATTCATGCCCATGCGACTCCAAGACACGTGGTGGTCAGCTCGAGCGGATGCTATGAAACTCCGTTCGCTCAGAAAATTAGGGTCGCCCTGAGGGTCTGAAGTTTAGGAAGAACTAGTAGAGACATGGGTTATGATTGAAGACTATGGGTATGACTGCAACAGTCGTAAGCTTAATTCATGGATAGAGTGTTGCAATGCTTCAATGCCATCAAAAGAATGCTACATAATCAGACGCTTACATTGAATGAAGCTGTAAACCTGACGAAATCATTGAGTGATTATGTATCCGGTGTAAGAGAAAAATTCAATGAAATGAAACGGGCGGCGAAGGAAACATCGGGAACTATGTACAAAGCAACAATCAAAAGAAAGCAAACCGATTGGCGCAAATGGCAGCCTTCAGCCTCAAGATGCCTCACTGAACTTCCACTGTGATACCAATCTTGGCATGATTGACAGCCTTCTGCATTCACTTAAAACTCGTTTCACTGCTTACAGCAAAGTCTGCCCACAGTTTACTTTTTATTGCCGCCCGGGGCATACTTTTGCCGAAACAGTGGCGATTCCAGGCAATGAATAAATCTGGTCTGTCGGACGATTTTCCCGATGAACTAGAACACTTTCTTTTTTTTTGCCAAAAGGAAGGCTTCCGTAAGAAACATTTCAAAAACTAGTCTGAGAAAAGCTTCAAGGCTCATTTCTAGGTGTTCATGTACCCATTCTAGATTTTTATTTTTTTATGGTTACAAACTGCAGGGGTGAACAATCTCTCAGTTGGCCCAAACGGACTTAACACAGAATTCGATCAATGATGGCCAATGACCGCCTGAGTGAATTGTACTTGCGGAGTGTGCAGACGGATAGTCTCCGTCGGGTCGAAGTCGAAAAGTTCATAATCACGATTTGAACAAAAGACCCGGAAGATCCCATGAAATGTAGACATGATACCAGCTTCCTTGCAAATTGTAAATAATGCTGAAGACTACGGTTGTGCAAATATTCATAACTTTTAAATATTGAAGCGAATAATGCCATATTCGATTCATACTTTGAATCGAATAGGATTATTCGGTAATTTTAAATATTTTCGAGTCGGAACTAGGTCTGCAAAATCTTGAGCCTGCTCCCCCCCCCCCCCCCCGCGAGAAAAATTAAGATGCTTTGCCATAGTGCTGTCGTGTAAAGTGTGAAGCTTCATGCAAGCATGTCGAACGAAGTGGTGAAACTTTGTGCGAGTGCGCCAGTGCAAAGCAAAGAAGCTTGGGGTCCCCGACCGAGCTCGAGGCGCTACACCATGGAGGCATATTTGGTTGATATGATAATCTTATGTTATAGTGCCTAAAGGAAACTGGCTTTGTAATATCCCAGAAGCCGCCATCCTGCCATTTTACGAAGTATCTCCTCACGACCTTTTAGCTTGTTGCTCTCAACTGGTGTCAGCTATTTGTGCAAGCTGATGAAGCATTTGGAGAAGATAACTATTCCGGTAGTTGGGACGATGACATGGCAAGCCCAGTTGAATATGTAACAAGATACGTTATTCCCTTCAATGTATTGCGAGACCAGGAATATATTTTTACGTGTATTTCGATGCTGAAATACAAGCACTGACCCAAAATCTGGTGTCCTCTATACTGTTACAAAGGGAATGGAAGACCTATTTATCATAGGTAATCTGGGCTGGCGTTGCTGTACCGGTTCCTTGACCACCGCTATGGTTCTCCAAGAGTAGCCTGAGGCAGTTGTGTTCAGTCCCCGGATATCAAGTAGAGTCGCTGCCCGCACTTTGATGGTCACACACAGTCCATTCATGAGTGTGCATCGTTGTTACCTTATGAGACAACACCATCAATATTCTGGCGATGAAATGAACTCGTTAGCATTCATCTTGCCGTTGCAGTTTCTTCAAGTGGAACTAGTCCCCCATAATGAGTTGAAGCAGGGTGGTAGATTGGGCTAGTTGGTAAGAGCGAAACTAATCATGATGGAAAATAACCTCTGTTACAAAAGAAAGTGAAAAAAAATCTTTATTCATACATTGGAGTTTAGCACTGCCGCATCGTAAGGCTCTATCCCTGTGATTGCTGGCTGCCTGGTTGGCATGCGTGTTTGTGTTTATGTAATAAGATTAAAATGCTTACTTTTCATGTTTACCCCATAATAATCATTTTCAATTGACCCTGTGTGCTTTCCTGGCCACAGACAAGCCACCCCCACAACCAGTACCTTAACAGTGCATATGTACTGTAATTTCGCAAGGGGCGTTTGGACAGGACATTTTTACCTGTGCAAATGCCAGCAAGCACGTTTCCCTGCACGACAGCGGTGTTGTTCGGTGAAGCAAACCTATGCTGTTCTGCGAGAGTATGAGAGTGTGCTTCATTGCGAAGTCATTAAGCTCTCAATTTAACTTAAGGAAAAATGTGAATATATACATTCAAGTGATCAAGCTATTTGCGTGGCGAAAATGATTTTAAATATGCTAAACATTTTTGTTTTGAAGCCGGGGAACCAGCGCACGGTAACGAGAGTATGTTTACAAACTACCCGGCGCCATGTTGTAACGGTTCTGCGTGGATTTCTTTCTTGCGTTATAAGATTTTATGATGCCTTTCCCCGTTGTGATCTTCGTCGTCGCACCTACAACACTGGGAGATGGGTAAGTAGACCGGTGTCCCGCGAATGCAGTAAGCATGTAACATATACATGTGTGTAGGCGTTGTAAAATAACATCTACACCGTAGTAAGGAACCACAGTTGCCACAGTCGCAAGATGCCGAATGGTTGGGCATTCCACGCGTACAGCAGGCCTCGGAGCTCGAAACAGCTTCTGCATTGTGTGAGAGGAACATTGTTATTCGAAACGTTCAATTGAAACTGAAGATAGCTAAGATCTCTTACCTCGATACACGGCTACGTGAAAGTGCGGCCATTGGTGAGTGTTCGGATTTTAGTTATCGCTACGGGTGTATCTCGAAACAACCCATTCTGATTTGAACCCATTCGTAAAACACCCTTCGCGTTTCAACCCTTTCTTATTTATACCCGTCTCATTTGAACCCATTCTCATTTGGAACCTTCTCGTTTGAACTCATTCCCAAAACGCCCTTCGCGTTTTAACCTTTCGCGTTTCGACCCTTTCTCATTTGAACACCGTATTTTGCGCTTTAATCTTTTCTTATTTATACCCTTCTTGGTTGAGCCCGCTCTCACTTAAATCTTTGTTTATTTAAACTCCGTCTCAAAACACGTAAGTGGCGTTTCAACCTTTTTAGAGTGCTCTTGGAATTTCAACCGGTCTCTCCTTTTCTGTGTTAAAAATAAATGAATAAAAATAATGGCGATGTTGGCACTGTTAATAACAGTTGCTACTCCATATAATTGTTAATAACAATTGCTACTCCATAGCAATTGTTATTTGATAAAAAAATAGCCAGATCTAAAACAAAACAAGCACACAAACAAACAATAATTCCGCCAGAGTTGCCGTTGTACATATTATTACAATTCTAACATGTTCGTTGATTCATTTTCGTGGACTACCTGAGGCCAGTGTGCACCGATGCGAACACTTAATGTCATGTTCCACACCAAGACTAACTGGCGATCGCTTACCGCCCGCACCAGCAGCATCACAAAGCAACAGCCGCGGCAGGTCTCTCGCCCCACCGTGCACCTCGTCCCTCGCAAAGCGCCACCGTCACCACTCAATTAAAAGCACCACCAGCAGGGATCGGCAAACGATCTTCTCCCATCCCCGCATGAATCATTTTAACCCTTTTGCATAGGATACATTGCATTCGAAGTATGTTCACAGAAATATTCCGTTTTGCGCACCGTCACCTTACAATTAAGCGATTCGCAAAGCATTATGCCATTCAAATCGTATGGCTTATCGTTAGGCTGCTGAACGGCTCTTCTCGAGATGCATAGTTCAAAACTTTTTTGCCGCAGAATCAGTCATCGCACCTCAATGCGATCCCATGCTCGGTAAAGCTTTATTCTGGAGCTTTGTTCCCATAAAATGGTAATTGGTTAAACTATCTAAGATGACTGCAGCAACAAAACACGGACCATTCAAAGGCCAGAGAATGCCTTTGCCCTCGTTAGAAAGTTGCAAAGGGAGATCCTGCCATTGGCAAACTGGTCCTGCGGCGATTTTTTTTCTTTTTGAAATGTGCGGGCGCGGATGTTGCGTGGCTTGAGGGCTTTCCTATCAGGCACAGATTTTTTCTTAATTTCAGTCGTGAATCATCGGATGCAAATTATGCTCATCTGGCATGCCTGTGAGGACATTGAATTATTTACAACCGGTGTCGGAGTGATCGTACAGATCTACGATCATTGTATATTTGCCTATGTGTCGTCCGCCATGCCGTGGATTGGCATGCACTCTAGATGTCATTCTCCAAGTAGCATTTCAAGGCGTAAATGAAGCTTCAGGTGCCTGGACTTGATAATGTCATTTGTTCCCTTATGTCGGTTTCCCGTGAGTGTATCCCCGCAGGGGGCACCTGTGAAAGCAGGTGTTTGGAGAGTGGCGTCTCCACGGACCCCGAGCCATGCGGGTTCGCCCGCCCACGTATGGCTGTGCGTGGCTTTCCCGTGTCCGGGGAAAAGGGCATCCTGGTGGTTGAGCCGAGCCCGGGGTAGGTTTGGACCCTTCGGGGCCCCCCGGGTGAGGCAATACACCACTTCGGCCCCCGCTTCTCGTAGACGGGAGTCCTGGTAAGGCCCGGCCAGGATGATTCAGTCTAGTCGCCTTTCTTCTACTATCCCCTCCGATCTTTCACTTTTACCTTTCCTGTTTCTTTTACTTCTCTCTCAATTCTCTTACTCCTTTTTCACTCCTCTTTGGCGGCAAGGGCTAACCTTGGGTGGCAATGGACCTCTGTCTTGACCCACACTTGGGTATAGTTTCCCGGCAGCACTGTTAGAGTAACGTTTCCAGCAAAGCCCTTTTTGTTATGGTGCGTTACCTAACCCCTTGTTGGGCTCGGTGGTGGGCGGTGCACCGCGGATTCCGAATTTCCTTTCGCCTTTCATGGCTCGCTCTCAAACCAAAACCCCCGGTTCTGGACGCGCCTCTAAGAGGCAGCGTCCTGAACTCTCTGTCATTGCCAAAGATCCTGAAGACGAAACATTCCCGAGATTCTTGGTCATTCACTCTGAAAACCAAGACCAACCTCTTGCCAAACTGTCACCTTTTGTAGTTGCGAAAATCCTAGACAATAACATTGGTGCAGAATACAAAGCAAAGAAACTGCATTCCGGAGACCTACTCGTTGAGGTGGTAAGGAAGTCGCAGAGCTCGACGCTTTTGAAAATGACATCTCTTGGCGATCTGCCGGTCACAGTGAGTAAGCACAGAATGCTGAACACGGTTCGTGGGGTCATCTCAGAAGATGACCTCCTTTCGACCAGTGAAGATGAAATCTTAGAAGGCCTACGAGCATCTAAAGTGGTTTCAGTCCAACGCATCACTTTCAAACGTGAGGGCACTGAAGTTAAGACGAAACACTTGATTTTGACATTTGAGCGTCACACACTTCCGGTGCTTGTCAAAGCTGGCTACTTGAACTGTCGCGTGCGACCCTATGTCCCTAACCCACAGAGGTGCTTCCGATGCCAGCGCTTTGGTCATGGGTCGCGCAGCTGTCGGGGAAGGGAGACGTGTGCAAAGTGCGGGAGCCACGACCATGTGGCCGACGTTTGTGAAGGTTTAGTTGCCTGCGCTAACTGCAAGGGTCCTCACCCTGCTTACTCTCGCTCCTGCCCTCTGTGGCGACAAGAAAAGGAAATTCTTAGCTTACGAGCCAAAGAGAACTTGTCATATCCTGAAGCAAAACAAAGGTTTTCCTTCATATCCCAAGGTACCTACTCCGACGCGGTGCGCAGGGGCCCTGCACCACGTACGGAGTCCAGGGCCACTCAGTTCTCTCTCGAGGACTTAGCAGGCCCCTTTCAGGCCCCGAAACAACCTGCGGGGAAGCAGGGTGCCCCAGGTAACGCTGGGAGCACACAGACTCCCCAGTCGATTCAGGCACGACCTCCGGCTGACCGGCAGCCTCGTGCCAGTGGTTCTTCTAAAGATGGGGAGCGAGGCCGTCGTTCCACTTCTTCGGAGGCGGCCCGCCTTGTTACGGAGCAGCAGGGCCCGCCTGCTGCTCCATCAATGTCAAAAGATGTTCAAAGCGTGAATGCGGGAGGGTCCCGGCCTGGTACGTCGAAGCCTTCTTCGGCGGGGTCTGGCCGTGGCCGGAAACTCGTGGCTCAGGTCTCCGACCACGTCGGAACTGGCAAACCTGCGTCCAAGGTTCAGGATGCAGTGGAACCTGTTGACATTGCCGACTCCTCCGGTCCTTCCTCGGATCAGGAGGACATGGAATGGCAAACTGCTAAATCAAAACAGAAAGGAAAAAAGCCGGTGGTTCCTCCTTAGGGTGTAGCACAAGCAGAATTGCTTAATTCATTTATGAAATCTTTTATCCTTAAAAATGGGCTCTGTAATTCTTCAGTGGAACTGCCGTGGTTTATTCACTAACCTTGCAGATGTTGAGTATCTTTTAGAAGAGTATAAGGCATCTGCCTTATGCTTGCAGGAGACACACTTGAATACATCGCACACTAACTTTCTGAGACACTACAGTGTGTTTCGTAAAGACCGCCCTAGTACGTCCATTTCTTGCGGCGGCGTTGCGGTGGTGCTTCCAAAACATATTCCATGTGCAGAGGTTCCACTTCAGACGCCACTCGAAGCTATCGCTGTTCGTCTCCTGTTGCATAAAGCCATAACTCTATGTTCAGTGTACTTTCCACCTTCTCTTTCGCTGAAGCGACACGATCTCGACTCCCTTTTAAGTCAGCTTCCAGAGCCCTTTCTTTTACTCGGTGATTTTAATGCACATAGTACCCTTTGGGGTAGTGATCATACAGATACACGCGGAAAGATAATCGAATCCATATTATTTTCACATCCGCTATGCATTTTTAATACTGGCCATCCTACATATTTTAGTCCATCATCCTTGTCATCTACATGCATTGACCTTTCTATTGGCAGTGCAAATCTGCTACCCGACTTTTCCTGGACTGTTGAACAGAATCCCCATGGAAGTGACCACTTCCCCATTATTTTAACATGTAAAGACACTCCTCAGTCTTCACCTACGCGCCATCCACGCTGGAAGTTTGAGAAGGCAGACTGGAGCCTTTTTAAGCAGTCGTCCCTCCTGGCTTGTTCTCGCCTCGATCAGCTTTCGATTGATGAGCTCAACCATCTTTTAACATCCCATATTCTCACTGCAGCCTCACTTTCAATCCCTCGATCGTCTGGACAGCTTCCTAGACGACCGAAGCCATGGTGGAATGAAGACTGTAAAGAGAGTCGCAAGCAGCAAAACAAAGCTTGGGGTGTTCTAAGACGTTATCCAACTCGGGATAACCTGATATCTTTCCGAAAAATGAAAGCTCGTGCTAGGTACATTCGTCAAGGTATATGTACATGGGTAGCGAAGCTTCCATAGAAGCCCACATGTTGAAAAAATGGCGGCCCATGGGGCTGCTTTAGCGCCATCTATGAGTCGTGGGGACACTTCCGGCGGAACAAAAAATAAACAGGAAATGACGACAGTTCCGAAAAAAACGTGACGTCATGCGTGCGTGCGGTTTGGCGCGAAAATTAAACAAAAAATAATTTCAGAGACTACAGGTAAAATGAACGACATATACACTAAAAAGTGCCAAACATAGCTCTGTGTTTGAGCTTTGTTTGATACTTTTTAGTGTGTGTGTCGTTCTTTTTACCTGCAGTCTCGGGTTTTTCTTGGGATGTTTACTCTACACTGGATCGTTTACGCCCTTATTTCCCCTTGCTCTTATATTTTGTATGAATGTTTTTTTTCTGCAGCCAACTTTGTGAGCCGACCTGCTATGAGAGTAGTTTCATTTCGTCACACCATCGTGTCTTTGCACTGTGGTTAAACTCGAGCCGCAGTGTTTTGCTCTTTGTTCCTTCAGGGTCCTTCGGAAATATGTGGGAAACCTTAAAGCGAATGATGTAATTTCACAAAAAAAGAGTGAATCAAATTGCTGGAGTGTGTTGCGTGTGAAATACACTACAGTAACTCTAACGCCAGTCCAACGTCGCATTAACAGTCGCGTTTTATTTGTTTTATTCACTTACAATCATTCAATCAGATTATTCACTAGAATCATACAATCGGTATTCACTATTTTGAAAGTGTAATGGTAGAAGAAAACTAGTAGATCGGTACATAAGGCACATTATAACATAATAAGACAATGTACAATCGGCTGGATGGTGTGAGGACATGACAGTTTACAGGCAGCCACTAATAACTCAGAGGTTTCACAGTGTTCCGAGTACAACTGTGTTCACCACTGTAATACACAGAAAAAAAAGCTGCACTTGTTTACGCAGTACTTGGGCACAGTACCATAATGCTGAAAATATTTTAACTTACATCTCCTGGTGCTGCTACACTGCAACGCAACGATTGTTTGGTGCAGGTCAAGGAAGCCAAGTTGAGTAAACCATCTTGGAGCCCTGTGGTATGCTGCACTTCATAAGCCAGTGTTGTTTCACAGCTTTATACGCTATATATGTGAATCAGTTTGAAGACTACATTACTCCTCAAGAAACCGAAGAAAATGAAAGGTTCGAATAGAACATGCCTACACTGCTTTAAAAAGTACTCTGGGTGGTCTAACGTACGTAGCCTGTGCACTTGCTGCCTAGCTTTACACTTTGCTGCTGTATCCGTCTCCGGCTAAACTGGCTCACATTGCTCATTCTAAGCTGGGCTTCAACGAGTGCATCGACAGCAGGAGACACAGGAACGCGGACACTCTCAACGACTTCGGCAACAGTCCTCATCTGACGTTGTCGTTGCAGCCTTCTTTGCAGCCTCTTGTTACGCTCTTCACGCTGTCGCACCTTGGCTCTCAGGGCGTTCAACTTCTTCTTGTCGATGCTGCGGCTTTTGCCGGGTGCTGCAATTTGACAAATGAACCAGATCAGGTCTCCAAGAAAAACTTGCATTCGCCATAAATTTATTAAATGTGTAATCTATTCACACTCAAAAATACTACTCAGTGATTTGAAATGTCTTTAAACCAGAACAGCAAGTATGACAAACTACACATATGCAATTCAAGTTAGGGAAAGCAGCAGTACACCTTTATGTCGGACTAGGCGCTTCATGTTGGCCAGAGACCTGATAGTCCAAAAAGACAAGGGCGCACACAAAATACTTGCCTTTCCTGAGTAAAAACCAGTTGAAAGTCGGCGCTTGTCCTGTATACATCTTGTCCTCGTCTTTTTCGTGCTATTTTATATGTTTAACTAAGAAACATGCAAGTCAGAACAGGCGTCCAAACTGTGAAATGAATTTTTTAAAGCTTGACACTTTACTTATGCCGATGGCACTGTAACAGCGAAGCGCTCGCACAAAAACAGGCAACTAATGTTTGGCAGATAGGACAAGGGACCATGACAGGCTCAGCATCACACACATATGACCAGGGCAGCTTTTCGATAACTTTAAAAAACACTGTCTTACGTGAGGTTTTGCGGGAAGACTTATGATTCTGTGAAACCGGTTGAGCTGTTTTGATTTGATGGTGCTAACACCTGCGTGGGGAACATTTTTTGTATTTTTGTGTGCTTGACAATGACAATATACCGTGAAACACAAAAATGGGAACTTTGAACAAACTTCGATTTGAAGCTGCCAGCTACCCGGGCTTGTGATGTGACTTCTTGCGCCATCAGCTCTCAAGATAAAGTTTAGTATCCGCTGGTTTTTTTGAGCCTTGGCTTTTTATTTTTGTGGTCTGACCTTTTATAATTTCACAAAAAAATAACTGCAAAAGAAAAAAGTTTGCATCATAGAAACCACTCACATTTGTGAGAAGGCCCAACAGCACAGCCAGAGAAAGAGTCTCTCGGCGACGGTGAAGAAACCAAAATCTCCATGTCAGCCACTTCCCGCTGGACTCTTGAGCAGGAGCAGCACCTTGATGTAAAGCGTAGCTGTGATCAACTGCAAAAATAAATAAAAAAAGGTTTTTACAAAAGCTGTAAGCAAGAAAGCAAGTTCAACAAAGCGGAAAGTTGGGCGAGTTGGTTGTTCATCTTAGCTGGCAGAAACAGTGCCTCTCTGTGTACTTTTACAGCGCCTGTCTGTATACTCCTTGTTTCTTGTCCTTCGTCAAGTTGGGCTGTTTCTACCAGTTAAAAAAGCAAGCTCTCAAAAAATGGAATAAAAAGATAGCACAAACAATATTCGGCCACCATTTATTATGGGCCCCTAGTGTACTGTTACCTAATAAGGTGCACGAGTATGTGTGGTCCAATGAAGCCGCAGAAATAGGCTCTGCAAATTTAATGTGAACTAAGCGAAGGAGAAGAGCTTGAAGTTCTTTCTTATTCCCCTATTTAACGCATAAAAAGGAAATTCACCTTCGTTTTATGACAGGTTTATTTCAGAAGACTGGTAGTCAGGGTGACCACAGGAACTCCGCGAGTCTGAGCGGCCGGAGTACGAGCAGCTCGATGAGGCTGGCGAACTCCTCTCTGCAAATTTAGCGTGAAGTTAGTCATAGAATAGTAGTTGAGTTCATTTCTATGTGTCTACTCTAACACACGACAAGAAAAATCACCTTGTTCCCACGAAAGTTTCATTTCGAAAAACTGGTCGTCAGGGTGACCACAGAAGCTCCGTGAGTCTGAACTGCCGAAGTATGTGTAGCTCGGTGAGGGTGGCGAACTCACCTCTGCAAATATACGGTGAATTCGCCTACTTTAACACAAAATGTAAATCACTTTTTTCATGGGCAGCTTTATTTTGGAAGACTGGGTGTCGGCATGGAAAAAGATGCTCTGTGGACCGATATTGACGTTGGTTATGTCACTTCAAATAAAACATGTCATTATAAACGGGCCTGAAATGAACTTCTAGCAGTACCTCTAACCATGTTCTACCAGCTTTTTCCAGCTAATCTCACCTAGTTTTATTGCTAAATGCTCAGGTCATGAAGACCATAAGGTGATGCAGTGGTGCTGGCAGTTGCTGCCACTTTATGTTAGTTACAATAAAAAAGCTCACCATGCACAACTGCTGAACCTGGAGAGCTTTTGCTGCAAATGTCGCCATGTGTTGTCTCTACAAATAATATAAAAATGTTATGAGCCCACAGAAGCAATATTTCAGCCCCATGTGGTAACTATTTTTCTATGAGTGGGTTAACCGTGCTCAGTCACAAAGTGCACGGAAGGTTTATTGGTCTGCTTACCTTTTGTGGGAAGCACACTTGGCAACGCATCGTGACGGAGATGTCCAGGCCGCAGGAAAGCTGACTCCTCAAAATGTAAGGAGCAAACTACCCTGTCTCGTAGCTGCCATGGAGTCTTCCCCTGTAGACTTCGGTTGTTGCAGAACCAATTAACCCAGGCTCCGCGCCTGCAGAAAAGGCATGGTGCTTTGTGGGTGCCGTGAATACTTATGAAAAGAAAATGTAGCCAAAATGTCCACAAACCAAAGCAAATCAGAGCAAGGATATTAACAAATGCATGACATCAACGCTCTGTGTACATCATGAAGAGTAAAATACGAGTCTTACGCACAGATGGCCTACTATATATATGTGTTGTACCACTGATATCCACGCCGATGATCACGACACTAGGCTCCTCAGAGCCAGGCCGGTACAGGTAAATTTGAATATCGTGGGCAATTTTATAATGACGGCACACAACGCTGCGAAGTCAACATTCCTACTATAACATATTACGCCTTCATGTGTAGTTTCTTGTGCACATCCAGACAACCCTAATAGTTTTAGGTAAAACTAACAAGAGTTAAGAGAAGACCGAACAAGGGGGCATGACATCACACCATCACACAGCAGGCATGTTACTGACAGTAGCTAAGTCTCACCTTCAAGAGTCGAGGGGAAATCGGTGCAGCGAAATGCCAGCCGTGCGGGTGTCGCTTTCACACACTTCCACAGAGCACCGTTTCTTTGCGTATCGCGCTGTGCTCATCATCGCACGTTGAGCCCCTTGACGCAGTAGTGTCCAAGGTCCAAGCGCACGACTGCCAAGTTCCCGCGCAAGTAACTGGGCTAATCACGCCCAAGCAAACAACAAAGCTTCCCAAACGGTGTTAACTGCCGCTAAAACAGTTAAAAGCGAAAAGCACATGGAGGCCCAAACACAAGCAAGCAGACGGACGTCAACAGCCTGTCTTTCCGCGCGCAACAAGGTCTACAAAGAACTGCGAATATCGCTATTGCTAGCCGGCCTTTTTGCTAGTGGCGTACAGAGGACGCTAATAAGAAGTATGCATATTATTAGCAAAAACAAAGACATGTTTGAATTTGGTAGCGCGCCAATTATGATTGATAATATCTAATAATTATATTTAGCTTGTTTAAAAATACAAATGATTATACTTCTAGTCACAAACTACTTAATTTTATTAATGTTTCTCCCCACCTCTCCTAGTCGCGCTTCAATCGCATCCTTCACGTGACCCTCCAGGCCGATGTCGTTGGCGATTTGTTTTGAACCGCTTTTTGGCCGAAGCTTCGCTACCCATGTACATATACCTTGCATTCGTCGCAAAGCGAAACGCGAGAGCTGGCAAAAATATGCGTCCTCTATCAATAGCAGTACTTCTCCCAAGGAAGTATGGGACAGGATTCATAAAGTAAATGGCTCATATCATGCTTTCACCATTCCACTTCTTTCCAGAAATGGAAAATGCCCAAGCAATCTTGAAGAGCAGGGCAACATCCTTGGCGAGCATTTTGAATTTATTTCCAGCTCGCAGCACTATTCGCCTGCATTTCTGCAACATAAAAGGAAAGCTGAAAGTACGCCACTGAAAACATCCGGTGGTGAACGTGAAGCTTATAATGCCCCCTTTACCATGCACGAACTGGACATAGTGCTCCAAAACTGTAAATCATCGGCTCCTGGTCCAGATGGTGTTCATTACTACATGCTTCAACATCTCCATCCTTCCACACTTGATATTGTTTTGTACCTTTTTAATCGTATTTGGTTCGAGGGCTACTTTCCATTGGACTGGAGAATAGCAACAATCATGCCCATACTCAAGCCGGGTAAGGAGCCATCCTGTGCGGCTAGCTATAGGCCTATCGCTTTGACTAGCTGCTTTGGAAAGACTCTTGAACGAATAATTAATAGAAGACTGATGTATTTCCTTGAACTAAATAACCACCTAGATGTTAACCAATGCGGGTATCGTTCGTCTCGGTCCACTCTTGACCATTTAGTACGGCTGGAGACAGTTGTGCGTGAGGCCTTCGTTCATAGACAACATTGCCTATCTGTATTTTTCGACCTCGAAAAAGCCTATGATACAGCCTGGCGTTTTGGTACACTGAGGGACTTGTATGATATGGGTATCCGTGGTCGAATGCTACGAACCATTGAGAGCTACCTCAGCAGGCGCACCTTTCGTGTTCAGATAGGAACAACTTTATCTAAAGTGTTTGTCCAGGAAAATGGCGTTCCTCAGGGAGGCGTTCTTAGTGTCACTTTGTTTATTGTCAAAATGAACTCCCTTGCATTGGCTATCCCCCATCGGTGCAATATTCACTCTATGTAGACGACCTTCAGATCTCTGTGTCGTCTTGCAATCTGTCACTGTGTGAGCGACGAATTCAGTTAACCATCAATAAGCTATCGACCTGGGCCAATCAAAATGGGTTTAAGTTTTCCTCGGATAAAACAGTTTGTGTGTGCTTTTCTCGGAAACGCGGACTATTTCCAGAGCCTGTTCTAGCACTAAACAATGCCACAGTCTCTGTGAAGGCTGAGCACAAGTTTCTGGGTCTTACATTTGACAGCAAACTAACCTTTGGCGCCCATATTAAGAATCTAAGATTAAAAGCTCTGAAATCACTTAATATTCTTAAAGTCCTGTCCCACCGATCCTGGGGTTCTGACCGGACGTGCCTTTTGAGGATATATCGCTCGATAGTGCGATCACGACTGGACTATGGCAGTATTGTTTATGGTTCAGCTAGGCCTTCCACTCTAAAAATGCTTGACCCTAGTCCATCATCTTGGGTTGCGATTGGCGACGGGTGCCTTTCGCACGTCTCCTGTGCCAAGTCTGTATGCAGAGGCCAACGAGCTGTCTCTTGAGAAAAGAAGATTTTCACTGGGCTTTATGTATTCCCTGAGAGTCAGGTCTATCTCTGATCACCCTGCGCGAATGGCTGTGGAAGACATGCGATCTGAAAGGGTGTTTCAAAACAAAGCCACAACTGTGCCTCCCTTCTCTTTGAGACTGAAAAGTGCCAGTGAGAACATGGGACTCGATTGGAGGCCCCCTGTAGTGCAGTCTACTGTTGCAGGAGCACCTTGGGAGCACCCTGTCATTAAGTGTGACCTTTCACTCACGCGATACAAGAAAGCTGAAACTCCCAATGGTGTGTTTCTTCAGGAATTCTTTGCACTGCGAAGTCAGTATGCCGAATATGTAAGCTTTTACACTGATGGTACAAAGACTGAATCTGTTGTTGGGTGTTCTATGATAGGCCCGACAGTTCAACTTGTTAGGCGAATCAACTCCTCTGCTTCTATTTTTACAGCAGAACTCTATGGTCTGCTTCTAACCATAAGCTACATACTGGATGAAAAGCTGTCTCACTCCATCGTATACACCGACTCCCTCAGTGCATTGCATGCACTGTCTTCACTAACACCCCTCAAGCACTTCCTGCTCCTTGAACTGCGAAATAAGGTTGTTGCTGCCTCAAGAAAGGGATACGAAATCATATTCTGCTGGATTCCCAGCCACGTGGGCATTCCGGGCAATGAGGCAGCAGATCGCGCAGCAAGTACTTGCGTGAAGCGAACAGTTGATTTCCACAACATTCCTTATGCAGACTACAAAGGCCTTCTCAGGCGTCACGTTAAGCGCAAATGGCAGGCTGAATGGGATCAAGAAATCAGCAACAAGTTGCACATGATCAAACCTCTTTTGAGCGAATGGCAGAGTGCACGCCACCAGGAACGCTTTTTGAGGTTGTCCTTTGCCGGCTCAGGATTGGTCACACTCATCTGACTCATGGCTACCTCCTTCGTGGGGAAGATGCCCCCACTTGTGAGCAGTGTGACAATGCCTTAAGCATTCTACACATTCTAGTTGAATGTCCCGCTTATCATGAAAAACGTCTTTTGTATTTTTCGCAACTGTATCGAGAACAAGTCCCACTACACCCAGCTCTGCTCTTAAGTGATGATTCTCTTGTGACACACACTAATGTTTTCAAATTTTTAGATAGTATCGGCCTTCTACACCGATTGTAGCTTTCTTAACCTACAGATCATGCCCATCACTTTTTTACCTTTTGGTACCCCATTACCATATTTTATCTAATCACTGGCTACTAAAGCCTCTTTCTTCTTTCAGAACCTTTTCCAGCAATAGCATTGTTTTTGGCGCTCTATGGCCTTAGTAGCTTTTGCGCCACAAACTCCAAATCAACCAACCAACCAACCGTGAGTGTATTTACGGTAAACATACTCAAATCGAGTGAGAATAAAGATCTGGTTTTTCCACTGGTCAAAACATGACTCATTTATTATTAAGATTGCTGATATGCGTTTGCAGTGAACAATTTTATGAACCTTTTACAAATATATTGAGGAATTTCTCTCCATTTTAACTAGGGCTGGGCAATTGATCGATTAACCTTCCGATTAATCAATTAAGGCTTTAATCGCGATAAATTTTTTAACCGGTTAATCGGTATTTTAATTGGTACTCAAAAATAAGTCAACTGGATGCATGCATGGCTCTATCCTGGATGACCTGCCTGAACTACGAATGACTCATGCCCCGCTCCCCCCCCCCACCTCTTAAGGAAAACGCTGCGTGGCGTGGTGTGTATCCGCTCGTTGTCCCGAGTGGTTTTCCGTTCCCAGCCAGGTGCTATGAGCAAGGTTCAATTCTCGCGCTTCGAAGCGTCATGTGTTCGAGGATATACATTACAGTTCTGCCGAGGCCAGACGAACAAGCCGGGCCCGCAATGGATCCCCTCGCGACCGCGAAATTTCACGTGCTGAGGATCTATTACACATCTTGCCCAGGCAAGACAAACAAGCAGAAAAACAAGCTGGGAAGCTAACAACGCCGTGGTTACTTGTCCCAGTATTCGGCCCGTAAAAGTGGACGAGTTCACCGAGTATGAAAGGCAATCTCGCTGGAAAGTTTGGGTTTAAAGTAAGCTCCAACGGTGAAGTTTTTAACTCGAAGAAAGTCCACTGCATCATCTGCAAAAAGCCGTTTTCGTGCAGTGGAAGCGTAAGTTCGCTTCAGTATCACCTACGAGCGAAGCACCCATGTACGCCGCTGCAGCAAGGACCATCCGCCAAAACGCAGACAACAATCAACGCCTTCTCGTCAAGGCCAATTTCTCTAAAAAAATAAGAAATCATCGCCCAGCCCTGACTTCTTGTTTTCCTGTCGGAGAATGTGGACAAACTTCGTTGTCTTCGGAGCTGGAGCAAAATATATGAGTCTTCGAATCGTTGAACTATATGTATCCTCAATTTTAAATGTCCTTTGCGCCGTGTAACAGAGTAAAATAAGTCTTCAGAGGCAAGACGAGTTATTGCATTCTTTTAAGATATTATTTATAAAGATTAACGCAACCGATAAAGGTGGCGATTTGTTTATTTTACCCTCAGGGCGTGAGCATTACAGTGGGGGAAGTGGTTGCATGATATATTGAAAAAACACAGACACTGATACACAGGAAATACAATCAGTGTAGATTGGAAAAAATACATTCCAAGGCTTTTTTAAGCCTTGGGAATCGGGTTAAAAGTTTTAATCGACGCCCAGCCCTAATTTTAACATCTCTTTGACCTCTTTCAATATCGGAAAGGCTTCTAAACCCTTCAGTGGTTCAAAGAAAGAAGATAATCGCCAAAAAATAGGAGATGGGCGCATGTGAGGTCATCAAATTTACATTATATACATATATATATATATATCTATCTATATATATATATATATATATATATATATATATATATATATATATATATATATATATATATATATATGTGTGTGTGTGTGTGCTGTGCATATTTTCTAATGTTTCAGTTTGGGGGTGGGCGCTTAGTGCAGAATGGGTGGATACACGGTATTCTACAATATATTCTTTTTTTTATTGAACATGTGGCTGTGTTTAGCAGTGTAGACAGCAGCTTTGCCACTGATATGCCCCCTAACTATACAGCCCACAAAGAAAAGGTTAGAGCACACGTCGGGCAAGATGCAGTTTCACCGGAAAACAAAATAATTGGAGCAATACTTAACGGCGAGTGCCTAGGTTTGTTTGTATCTATGTTGTCTTGAAAAGGAAGACACAACTGCGCACCGAGTGGCGTCGCATGCTTTTGGGAGCTTTTCATTTGCTGGACCGGTGATTGACGCCTTAGATGGGAGACAAGAGTGCTTTTAAGTAAAGGAAAGTCACTAGGCTGTGAACCAGCCAGAGGGGTGCAATGCTTTGTCGCATGCCACGGACTGGCGCGAGAGAGAAAGTGCAAAGGAGTGCTACTTTAAATTGTGTCGCACATACTAGATATTTTGTGATATTAAATTTCTGGCATAGACCCACGTTTTTGCCCACACTCAACAAGGGAACACGAGCTTTAAAATGAGTTTTGATAATAACATTCATAATGTGCGCAGTGTCGTATTATAAATTTAAAAACATAGTTTGCAAAACAAATCTTTTCTTTTTGTTGCGAGATTGATTGGCTGTTCTGCAACCTGGAGCTGAATATACATATTGCCAGACATCCTATTGACCCTTTACTGCCATGTGTCGCAAATTTGCGATGCACCAAATTAAGGGCGGCTGTGCTGTAATGCAACTTTGTCAGCCTAAACAGCATGCAGCAAAGTGCACCTGTGCCTGAAGAAGACGCAATCTGCTTTCTAGACTTTCACCAGCCACAGTGTGCTAGGAGAAAAATCAAAGCGCCAGGCTAGACTTTTTAGGACAATTTTAATTTTCTTCAGGGTGTCTCGAAGCAAATTACTTTTTTCCGTTGCTGTAAAATGTTATTGAAATACATTTTTATTTTTCCGATACTTCAAAGTGCCTAACTTGTTTGTCCAGGCCCGTCGGAATTTTCGACGTGCCAAATTTTTAAATTAGAAGTCCATTTGCACCAAAAGTTAATTTTGTAATTCGTTGCTTATATAAATGAAAAGTGAAGCGTGAAAAATATTTGTTCAGGGATGCATTTTTTAATATTCTGGCATGAAAGGGTGAAGCAGACTTGTACACGTTACTGAAAAATAGTAAGGAATTACATTTACAATTACTCAAGGCTAAATTGTAATTTTTTACAATTACAATTACCCTCTCATAAAAGTAACTGACCGTTACCCCCAAAAGTAATCCGTTACTTTCGTGACGTTACTTTCAACATTATTGTCCTCAGTTAAGAAACAAAGGGAAGAGGGTTATTTAAGTTCTTATTGCTGCCACCTGCTCCATTTATTGACCTTGAGCATTTTGAGCAACAGCTGGCTCTCGAAAGTCTCGTCAGACATTTTGCGTCAATTCTCACTGAAGATGTCGACTGCTATGCTGAACACCCTTTGGACTGAGGCGCTGGATGGGAGTGCCATATTGTGCCTCACGAATATTTAATGCTCTGCATTGAGCTTTTTCAGCGAAGCAATGGAAGCACTATTTAGCTCGAAGATAGAGCAAAGCTTCATCGTTGCAGCCGTTGCCTCATATTCGAGAGTTTTAGTAGAGTTGGTAACAGTAAGGTGATAATTAAATAATAAATAAGGTTTGGCTTGATATTCTTCTTTCTTTGGTTATGAAAAGGTCAAGCCTCGGTTGAGACGTTGGTGAATAAGAGTTTCTAATATATAAATAGAAATAATCGAGAAAAAAAACGCCAGGACACTCATAACAACAATTAATTAGAACGTTGGTTAAAACAAAGAAATGTAAACGTACGTTTGCTGTATGTACCTTTCTTGGTGCCGTTCAAAAACGCACGGAGCACGGGCCGACTGCAGTTTACTCCGGTGTTCTCCATATAGACATCCGCTGATGCCACGGGCAGTGAAAGGTAGAGTACTAAGTAAGACACACTATGGCCCCACTCACGAGTTTCATTCGCTCCTCCAGCCCAGAATATCTAGTCTACGTCAGCCACCATTATGTTTTATTTGTAAAAATATCTGCTTGAGATAAGACGCGTCCTGCTGGGGTAAAAACAGGAAGAAGAAAAAGGAAGATTATTACCATTTTCGAAGTGCTCGCGAAAATTTGACTCGCAAAAAGGGTGACTGAGATGCAGATAACCTGGCTGGAGTTCACAAATAAAGTGGGCCAACCCTAAAAGTTGGACTACAAAAAAGTAAGTAGCTTTTAAAACAGGGCCAAATAAGGTGAAAGCAGAAAAAAATACATAATGTTAAAAGAAGATAAGATTGCAGCAACGAACGAGGATGGTTGTGGCAATAACACCTTCACATACTATCACATCTCTTTTAGTGAATTTTAGGGTAGACGGAGCGTTGTCTCCTGTTGTGAAATTATGAAAATGGTCCTAGTCACTATAACCGAGACGGACATTGTTAATTCTTGTCTGTGCACTTACCGCCTCGAGCTTCTCGAAGAGGAACACAATCACTAGGTGTCCTCCTTTCCCATCTTCGATCGCAAAGAAAAAGACAGACACTAAAAAAGTGGATATAACTCGCCCCCCCCCCCTTTTTTTTTGTAGAAATGTTTATTTGGATATTTTGAGATTGTTGTTAGGGTGTAAAAATAGATTCAGGGGCTTTCTGTTGCAAAAAAAGACTGCGGAACTGGAGTGCGAAGCCTCCATTTGCGCTGGTCAATTCGCATGACAATGTCACTGCGCTCAAATTTACCAAAATAAAAACGATCATTTCTTTAGAGAGGGGGGGGCTGGTCCTGAAAAAAATGTAACGGATTACAAGGAATCCGTTACGTAAGAAATGTAAGGGAATTACTTTAAAATTACTCTAGAAAATATGTAATTATTCCGTTACTAAATTACCGATAAATGTAAGGGATTACAAGTAATTTCGTTACTTGTAACGGATTACGTACAAGTCTGGGGTGAAGCAGTGTAACCTCAAAGACAACTTTCTTCAGAAAATGCTTTAAAGCCCATTTAAATGTCAAATTAAAAAAAGAATTGAGTGTGCAAGCTGCTCGTTAGGGCATCGCTGTTTACTGTAAAATCCTTAATGTGTGTGGGCTCCTAACTTTAGCCAATCTTACAGGCTCGCACGCAAATATTTGGAACAAAAATGAAAAAGCAATAGGCATGAATTATCTGGAAGTTTTCACTGAAGTTTGAATCCATATCAGCTCATGCAGTAATGGTCCAAGTCGTATTTTCGATAATTTTATACAAAATATGGAGTATTAACTTGAGCGAAGGTTTAAAAATATTTTGGTGAATTCAAGGAAGAAATTAAAGAAATAAGCATGTTCATTGTTCAGAGCAAGTTGGGCTATTTTTTGTATTTTGACCAATGAAATAATAAATTAAGATTAATTAATGAACTTTTGAAATATTCAATTTAGTGCAAAGGTTCCAATGACAAAGTTGTAGAGTGTCAAAATTAACTGTTGGGCTAGTTGGCTACACATAGTATAAAAATTCAAAAGCGCAAACACCAAGGAAAAGAGTCCCCTCTCCTTTTCCTTGGTGTTTGCACTTTTGAATTTTTGTAGTGTCCTCAGAAAGATCCAATTCAGTGGTTTTTATCAAGAAACCTTAACACAATTGTTGTCTGGACATTAAAACAAACCATGCCAATTACGAAAGAAAAGAAAAATCTCAACAGTGCTTTATTCAGCATGCGGGCCTAGTTCATTCGAGCCACAGCTGAGCGCGCTGCAATACAAGGTGCGCAAGCGCAGTCACATTTTTTTTCTTCGTAATTCGTGTGCTTTTTTTTTTGAAGTCGAGAAAAAAAGAATTGTGTTAGAGGTTTCTTGACAAAAACCACCGAGTTGGATGTTTCTGAGGACGCTGTACAATTTTGTCGTTGGAGCCTTTATTGAATATTTCAAAAGTTCATCAATTGATCTTAATTATTTCATTTGGAAAAATACAAAAATAGCCTGGCTTGCTGTATACAATGAATATGCTTATTTCTTTGGTTTCATATTCCTAAAATGCACCAAAATATTTTTAAACCTGGGCTCAAGTTACGTGGGTTACCCTGTATAGGATTGTGACTATTCAAAACATTAGAATATCGGAGTGAATAATGCCATATTCGAATCATACTTAGAATAGGATAGCACTATTGAGCAACTTCAAATATTTTTAAGTTCAAAGTATTCCGCAGCTTGAAAATAAATTGCAAATTTCTGGGCCACCTTAGAAAATAAAGATGTTCCACAGCAATGCTCCGGTGTAAAGCGGTAGAGCTGGACGCGAACGTAGCGGCATAGCCAGTGGCGGATCCAAGGGGGGGGGGTGAGGGTAGCCGCCCCCCCCAAATCAAGTCGACCCCCCCCCTCCCCCTTCTCGGAGTGCAATTTGACATGAATGGACCCCCCGGTGCACGAGAAAGAATGGGAAAATAGTATCCTTACAAATTCCCCCCCCCAAAAAAAACAACAACAACAACAACGGAGTTCTGGATTTGTTCCTGGGCATAGCCTCCTTTATACTGCCAAAGCCTGGCAGATCGCCACGAGCCGCGGCCGCCGAAAGTGAGAAGGTAGAGCGGCAAGCGACAGATGAGAGAAAAGTCAAGTAACGGACGCCCCGCTGCGGGGAGACGTCGAAACACACCTCCCGAGCGATGGAATTACCAGTTCTGACGAATGGTACTTACCTGAAGTTCGAGCGGGAATATATACGAAGCCCATGGAATCGCTTACTATCAAGTTTACAAGGAATGTCCGCTCGTGCTCCTTGCATTACCGCTTCTTTTCTAGTCGGGTTTGAAAATCATCTTTTGGGTCCTCACCGCTCGAGAAGCTGCGCGCTGAATACCAAATTCCCCGAGAAATGTTCTCTGCTACCAGATCCTCGCGCTCTTAATCTGCGACCATACACTCTATGGCTCTGTTGTCGAACTGCCAGGCTTTGTGAGTATAGAGGAGGCTATGGTAGTGGGCAAACCAGCGAAGCTTCTCTCAAGCGTACCAATGCAAAGCGGTGAAGCTTGATGCGTTCAGCGATGCGCAAACACTACAGCGTGAAGGCGCATATGGTGGGTGTGACAATTGTATGTTATGCTGTCATATGGGGAATGGCTCTGTATATCACGGAAGCCGCCATCCTGCCATTTTACAAAGTATCCCCTCACAACCTTTTAGCTCATTCTCAACTGGTGTCAGCTGCTTCTGCAAGCTGATGAATCATTTGAAGAAGATAACTATTCTGGTAGTTTGCCTACCCGCACTACCCTGCTCCGAAGGAGGGCAAAGCACAATTCACAGGCATGCGTGTCCCCTGTGTGAGTGGCACTTGTGCACAGTGCTCGGTGAGAGGTACACTCCACTAAGCTAACTCCTGAGAAATAGATCAAACAATTAAAAATATTGCAAAGCTTTGAAGCAGGGCCAGTGTTTGATACGAATGTCGGAGTGAGTAGTATGTCACCCGAAATGATAATTGACGCTGTCTTAACTTTGCACAAGTCTACAAGGATGATCCGGCACTGTAGCAGGGCAGAATCTTTGGGAAAGGCAAATTGACTTTTGGCACAGCATTGGCACAAATTCCTCAGATTCCGTTGAAATGTAGCAGGGCGAGGCCTTTGCTCGGGTGTGCTGCTAACAGTGCAGCGTTCACATCGCTGCCCAATATACTCGTAAGTACGAGCAATATATCAAATCGACTAGCCCATTTAACGCAAATACATACAGAGCAATGTGGACAAAGCTAGGAAAATGCAACAATTATTCCACACATTCACGACAAGAGGTTTCTAGAGTCACGTCTGGTTAATATGGATACCCCACAATATGGACAAAATTTTCGGGGACCGGTCGCTATGCTAACTTGCCTCATTAACATAGAAGCCCGCAGTCTGGACTATGGACACTGCTTTGGAGACAAACTGGGAAAATACATGTCTTTGTCTTGTTATCTTCGATACATTCTCAAAAATAGGTCCCGTAATGCAAGAAAGAGTATAACTGAACCCAAGACGTCGCAGTCCAAGCCTGGTTGTTGGTTGCCAGTCTTGAGATAAGACCTGTGCCCTTGAAGGTGGTGGGGTTATTGCAAACTTTATGCCAAATAGGTGTTTGCACCTTTGTGCCTGTTGCCTTAGGTCATAAAGTACAGTCGCCGCGAGAGTTAATAGCTCCACGCGAGCGCGCGTGTTTTCCGAGGGGCGCTTGACTGGTGGCTTGCGATATAATTAGAGATGACGTCAGGGCGAGTCCATGCGGAGTGGACGGGGGAAGCCGTCTCAATTCAAAGGAACCTTTGTTATCATTTGCCTGCGGGTGAGCGTCGTTCGAATGAAAAGGGGAGATGACTCTGCGGAATCATCTCCCATTTTCATTCGAACTACGCACCATTCAGGCGAATGATAACAACGATTCCCTTCAATTGAGACGGCTTCCCCGTCCACTCTGCATGGACTCGCCCTGACGTCATCTCTAGTTCTATCGTAAGCCACCAGTCAAGCGCCCCTCGGAAAAGACGCGCGCTCGCGTGGAGCTATCAACTCCCGCGGCGACTGTACATGCGTGAGGGATCACATTTACCTATCCTTTGTACCCTGACTGCAGAAAAGGCAAGGCCAGATGCTTCCCTAGTCGGTTACAACACAAGCAAGACAACTTCAGGTGAGAGGCTGAAGCGGTCGGTGACCCTGGCAATTGTAAAAACAAAAGTAAACAAAACGTTTCGTGCTACTAAAAAAAAGTTTAAAATTTTTTTAATGCTGAATTAGAGCGATGGTGGCAACCAGACAAGTGGCAAGCCGGTTGGCTGGTTGCCGCAGTCGCTCATAGATGGCGGTAGCTGTCATCATTTGTTTGCTGACGGACACAATACTGGGGAAACTAACCCTTAAGAGCTCTGCTGTTAAAAAAAAAGAGTGCAAATTCAAGAGCGAGACATCCTCAGAACTTTTGCAATATACAGGAGTGCAGAGCCAGAACCTTGGCGTTGATGTTGCTAAATCGACGGTGCACGAAATTTTAGAAGAATCCGACAAATGGATGAGCAAGGCAAAAGCCAGCCTGAAGTGTTCTGCCTTCTGGACACAAAAAGGCTCAAAAGTGCTAATTTAAACTTGCATCTCAATTTTTTTGGTTAAGCAAACGGTGTTTGTTTTCTGCAATTCATAAACAACAATTGTCTGTGTTCTTGATTCATTACGGGAAACTCATATTATGGACACTTTCTGGGGAACGGAGGCATTCATAATGACAAGACATGACTGTATTCTCTCAGTCACTCACTGCGAAGTTTCAATGAAACAAAGTGGAAAAGGTGGTACTGAAAAGACAACATAGTAGTTCACATTTGAAGACATGCCTCGATGAGGCAGCAAGTTGTTTTATTCTTGTGCCCCATTTTTAGTTTGAAGTAAAATTTGTCAGTGTTGATGCATTACCATGCTGCCTCCCAAGCTAGCGAAAACACTGCCACAGTGTCTCAGTGGAACAGTTGTCCACCAAAGGTCACAACACCCCATCACACAGCCATCCAAAACATGTCCCAAACTGCGACCATCACTGACACAACTTGCCATGTCTCTATGAACATTGCTCAAGACAGAGCATAGCTATTTTTTGTGGGACCCAACAACACACCCGGCATATCTTTTGCCACACGAACAGAATGTCCCACTTAAATGTCAACAGTAACATTGGTTGACTAAATATACGCGGAATATAAATATTGCACGTCCGTCTCCTGGCCTGGTCCCCAGGAGTCCTCAGTGCCACACGCTGACTACTGCACTGCATCCATGTCCCAATGACGTAGCAGACTTGCCTCTATTGCATAGCTGGTTCGGCAGATGGGCCTGTCATGACTGTTCATCACCATGGCATGACAAAGCCTTCCTATAAACTTCTTGCCCCACCAGCCTTGGCACTGCTCACATGCCATGGAGATCTCCGAGGTGAGACACTAGTTCCATGCCACTAAATTGCACAGCCCCGAAGTAAACAAATCACCCTGTATCCTTGCTGACATCTCCAAGGTCACCAGTCTTGAGGTCCAGGTATCTGCACATAATCAATAATTGTTGTAGCAAAAGGTCACAGAGTCCACCAGAGGGTGCTACATTTTCTTACAATGGCCAGTGAGGTGAATTACACAGGATTTTGACCTTTCCATTCCAATGGTTCCAGCTCTATTCAATCACGTATACTTCGCTGAGTCCACTACAAATAGCTTCATTGTTTAACACAACGGTCACGATAAGGTTAAAAAGCTTTTTGTTGCCAGGGCAGCCAAATGAAAACCTAATAAAAATGTTTCTCTTGATTTTGCCTCTAAAAACATTCTCCCCAGATGAGCAATGTTCATCACTCTTTACCTGCTGCTCACCTGTCATACTTTGGCATTTTCAACTGACTGAAGGCGAGGGTTAGGAGGATTAACTTATGATGAGTGTTCAGGAAAAAGAAAGGCTCAGGTGGCAGGCACCAAAACGGCAATACCCCTGGGTGGCTGAAAAGGCTCTTTCTAAACAATGTACTATAGGTAGAGTTCCATGTTTTCAGTAGGACGGTAAACACTGAGAAGTAACCCTTAAAAGTGTTTCTCAAAATCGGTTAAAAAAAGAAGAAATTGAAGTTATCTTTGCACAAAAAAAAACACTGGTTTTACGGCAAAGAACATGTTTGCAAGGCTGCTTCCTCCTTTGGAAAGTTTTTCTACATGTGCCATTTAGCACTAATTCAGAAAAATCAATGTTTTCAAGCATTGACATAGGACAGATATGCATCTCATATTTTTAGGTAATGACACTTCCGGAAATATTTACATTAGAGTCACAAAAACTAGATAGCCCAAAGTCCCACATCCCCCACATTATATCCAAGCAGTCAAAATGGTTCTTAATAGCTTCATTTGCGTATCATAGATTTCTTAAGAAAGAGTGACACATCTTCATATGCAGGTATGTAAAATTATCCTAGAGAGCTGAAAGTTTGCACAGTACACCTACACCTGATGTTGAATCTCCTCTGCAAATTTCATTTCGATCACTTGAATAGTTCAGAAGTTCAATCTCTAGCCAGTGTCCTCCCTTAAGTTCTGTAGAAATCTTCATCACATACATTACAAATTGCGGAGTGTATACACCGACGTGCGGTTTACCAACACGGCGCTTTACCCGCACATGCGCAGAAGGTATGTGGACAGAGGCGGTCGAGCTCTGTGTTTTTGCCGTTGCAGTATGTGGTGTACGCTTGTTGGTGGAGCTGCATAAGGTGCGTAAACTTCATTTGTTGTGGTATTTGGTGCCAACAAACCTCGTATGTGATGCTCGACAATTTGGGCTAGCTACCAGACCTTGAACGTCAGCGGTACAGAAAAACTGCGTTGCTGGCATTGCACAAGCAGACTGTGTTGATAGCGTTGCTTTCGACAATCCTAATTGGCGCTTCGACAAAAAGTTGGTGCCACTAAAGTCAATGGCTCATGTCATCGTTTATGTGGCGATTTCAACAAGCTACCTAGTTTACAGCAGGCACAATTCAGTCATACAAGTCTCTTGATCTTTAAAACTACAGCGAGAGTATGAATGCGGAATAACCCTTTGAAGAAACCGCATAAATTTCTATCTTGACCTATCGTGCTACGATTTACTACAGAAGTGATCTAGATGGTGCATTAATTATATAAAAGAATGAGCCCCCTTACCTAAAGGGGCACTGAAGTCGATTCTGAGATCGTCCTTTTGTGGTGACAACTCAATCTAGACGCTCTAAGCATCTCAACAAACCCGAAATTGCAATTATGCATAGCTTTTTTATTCGTTAAAACTTGTTCAAAGATTGCGACACGCCCTTTTTGGGAAGAATTTTCTTCCGAGTGAAGTGGTTGACGAAGGGCGCTTGTCGGCGAGCTGCAAGCAATGGCTTTGCCCGCGGAGAAAAAGGGCAGTCTTATTTGAATGTGTACCTATGAGGCTCTCTTCGAAACAAATTATAATAAAATCAATCGGAATCTGGACGTATTGTTGGGCTTTCATTGGTCCACACAAAGTAGTCCGCAAGAAAAAAGAGTCCACATGTTTTTCTCTTGTCCTGAGATGAATAGGCAGTTTTGCAATATAGGACTTTGTGTATGCGGAATTCAACACCTTTTAAAGAATATACAATCAGAAACAACCTTTTTCAAAAATTACTTCAGTGCCCCTTTAAGGAAACAACACTTTTTTTGTGTGAATTCCCACTCCTTTTTGCGCCATATCATCAACAGCATTTCAGGCCACCGTGACGTTTATTACGACTGAAAAACGGAGGGAATGGGAAGGAAGTAAACTTGGCTTATGTACTATCTGCTTCCCTTAGCCAAAATAGACATTGGCCAAAAATGTCAATTTTTTCTTCTTTTCTTACTAAGGGAGCTCTGCTCAATAATATAGCTAAAATGGCCCATGTTATTGAAAAGAAATGGTTAAAGTGCAGGTGAGGTGCTGGTTGAAACCTGGAACTGTAGTCAAAAAAGGAAAAAAAAATTAGGAGATAGAAAAAAAGGGACAGGCAACGTCTCAATTTTACTCCACCTGTGTGCTAAATTACATCGGTGTACTTTAACCGTTTAACCACCAGGTCTGAGCTGTGCTTGTCATTGGAGTTTGTACAATTATCACCAAGGACGAGTCGCACTCATCCACCCCTCATGCTGTGCCGCTCTCTGCGCCAAAGACAAGTTATGGTGAAAAATTGGTTTTGGTTTCTATTTCTTAACACAAAAAAAAAACAATAAAAGTCCTGAAAAAAAAACGCGTTTTGCATTTTTGCAATGTGTTTAGCCTGACAACGGTGATTTAAAAATGGCGGCATGCATAAGGAATGCTGATGGCGGTGATGTCTCCAGAAAAGAGCAGTTTCTTGCAGCAGTTCGGACAGCAGCGATGCTGGAGACCTCGAATTTGTCTCCCAAAGTTAGTCTCACTGTGCCTTTGAAGACAAGACGGCCTCAGACGACGGCGAGAGCGGCCATGGTAATGTGCTTCTGAAGACTTCAGATTAAGTAGGTTGACTCCTTTCACGGGAGGTAGAAAAGGTTGTGGGTAACTGCATTGAAATCTTGCCTGTGAATGGCAAGGCAAGGCATATACCGTGCAACGGTCCATACCGCTGCACGGTATATGAATCACGATGAAAGACTATCTTTTGTTAGGCAAATAGTAGGAAGATTAGGAAAAGGTATGGGGGACGCATGCCAGTCGGAGAGGTGGAGTATCAAAGATGTAAACGTGGTGAAGGAGTAGTTAGAATCAAAGTTCTTGAAAGTGCTCCAAATGGATAAGTCCGGCAGGTTTGCTATCATCGCGGAGCAGATATTCCAGAGAAAAACAGAGGATGATTTGAGTCTTTGTTCAAGGAATGGAAAGGAAATTTAGGAAAGTTGAGGAGAGACGAATCCCGGGAAAAAGCTTACCGGAGAAAAGCTCACCGCAAAACCGGCGGATGCGGAAAAAAGCTCACGGGCCATTGAGCGGATGCGGAGAAAAGCTCACAAATTTGTTGTCTTATTTTCATATGAAGGCTGTCGGATCACACGTTAACATATATCAATTTATTATCATTAAAATTCGCTAGTTCTTTAAAAGGGAAAATGAAATTTTTTGTAATATTTTTGAAGCGTATTGGGTATATTCCTCCCAAATTAATAATTGCGGGCGAGTGTTTTTTTCTGTACTCTAGGCAATGAAAGGCTAACTGAAAACTTTATGAACTTAAAAAACAGGAAAATGTTTGAAAACGTAATAATTTCTGCTTCATTAATAAAAAAACAAAATTCTAAATGTTGAAAATCCGGAAGTGCATGTGCTACAACGCAGTGCCTGAAATTCTCTTTGAAGCTTTTGTTAACCTTTGAAAACAGGATAGAAGGGTTAGTATAGATATCAAGGTTTCTTTCGTCCGCGGACATGCACGTTTTTAGTCGTTTTTGCTGGTTTCTCCACACGTTACCTTTTTGTGTTAGTGCCCCTCTACGGCGAACCACCTATGACCTTCAGAGCTGCACACTGTCCCCGTTGTTACTTGCGACCTTCATAAGAACTAGTCTTCTGTAAGGTAGTGAATTGGGCGAGTTGGTAAACGTTTTACATGATGAAAACAGCTCAAACGACGAAGACGGAGTGAAGACAACAAACACAACAGGTATTCTTGCAACTAATTCTTTTTTAGTGAAAAAACAAACAATCATAAACGCAAAATCTTAGGAGCCAGAAAAAAAAACTCTTGTTTGACAGAGCTATTGACAGCGCACTCTGAAATTGTCAATACATTGTTGGGAATGTCTACATCCTTGTGCGGGGATGTAGCCAAGTCGGGAAGAGATAGGGCTCTATCCACGCCCTACATCACTTCCGGCGCACTGCGTCACTTCCTGCGTGGACGGAGGCAGTTCTCCTCCGTCTTCATTCCTTTTTTTCTCTTTTTTTTTTTGTCAAGGAGTTTAGTGCCTCGAGTTTGGCTGCCCGGGGTTCGATGGTGAAATACTTGTCCGAGCATTTCCCATCGAATAACCGGGGAGCTGTCGAAGTGCGGGCGTTTAGTGGCATTAGGATCGAGGCTTCCTGCTCGATTTTGATGCTGTCATTTTGCACGTAGGCACAAACAACACCAGCGTTTGTGCCAGCGCGTACATTGACAAGCACCGTCGGCTGGCCGCTCAGATCTTGGAACGCAATCCGACGATGCAGATCGCCTTTTCTTCCGTCCTTCCGAGGCGGGAGAACAGGTTCTCTTCGTTGAAGTGTCAATGTAGTCAGAGTCCAGCCGAGATCCGAGTCGTTGAATGATCGGCACAGAGACGTGAACTGGCTTCTGCAGGAGTTCTGGCGCAAGAAGGGCTTCGTGTTCATCGGTGATCTCGTGGACGAGTGGCATCTATGCATCGGCTACTGTTTTATTTGTCATGGAATAAACTGTTTCTGGAATATTTTACCCAGTTTCCTCGATTGAATGCTCTCAGTATGTTTGTTATTACTGGGCCTAATGCATGTTTTCCCTTCTCTCACAATCTGAGATTGCGAGCCTGAGCGCAAGTTAAGAACGTAGGGAGTGGTGGGCTCGCACTTGTCCACTTCGATGCATATAAGCTCGCACTAAAACGCCTCGAACCAAGCCAACTACACACACGACAGTCTCACTGCCTCGCCTCGGCAGTGATGCACACATGGGTGAAGGCCCCGGAGGGCCGAAGGCCGCACCTGCGCCAAGCCGAACAAGCCCACACCACATTGCTGCACGCCTACACGCATGGATGGCACGCACGCCGCCCACACGCGTGTGTGACTCCTGGACAACATAACTATAAAGATATATATTGATACTATTTTTATGGCGCATGATATTTACAATTAGTCTTAGAAAACAGTAAAAAATTGATAAATTGTCTAAAGATTTGTAAGGTCACGTGACATGTTACCTTTAATACAACAATAAAATCTAACCTATTTATTTTTATATCCTATATTTACTCATAGGAAAGCATAATACGTACATAAAAACAAATAAAGTTTATAAAAAGAATAAAGTTTATAAAAATAATAAAGTTTATTCTCTCTCTCTCTCTCTTATAATATGTCACGTGACCTTTTGCGTAGATGGAGCCTTGTCCCCTCCCGACTTGGCTACCTCCCTGCGCGTGGATGTAGCCTCGGCCTAAATTGTTTTCTTTTTTACGGGTGTCCCATGTTCTGACTTTATACTTGCGGCGTCATTATTAGAAGAATGGGTGATTACTAATTTCTGAGGAGATAGTAAATATGCCCAATAAACGTCAAGAATATTGCAGAATAGAGGACAACTATTTCTAATGAAGTGTCGAATTCTAATTGTATGAATTTGCCACGTGTAATGCAGAATCCACTAAGCTAAGAAAAAAAAAACGAGCTGTTTCTCCGCGATCCGCATAGGGCCGTGTGAGCTTTTCTCCGCATCTGCCGGTTTTGCGGTGAGCTTTTCTCCGGTGCGCTTTTTCCGCCACCCAGACAGAAAAACATTTGTAACGTCCTAAAAGACGAGGAAGGAAGGAGTAGTGGAGCGAATAGCATCATCGCCCAGTCCAAGACGAGCTCTTAGGTTTGAAATTCTCTTTTTGAAGGACCACGCTGGGCAAGGTTGGCATGACTCTCCGAGTTGTTATAGATGGAATTGGCACTTTGCAGATGATCGACCTCACCTTTCTCCCAACGTGGGTTAGATATGGTTGCCTTGGAATCATCTCTCTTATCCTTAAGAGAATCAGGAGGAGCTGGATCAGTGTCATGAGTAGCAACCACGGTAGAAAGTGTTTCAGTGTTCTCAATGGATATAAAGGATCTATGTTAGTCTCTTTGAAAAGAAAAATATTGATTGACGACGCTTCAGAAGAGCTGTTAGAGATAAGTCTCAGTGAAATTTCAGGAGAGTGTCGCTAGAGGGTTTTACCACTCGAACCAATACCTCCGTAATCGACAGTTATTGAGTATGATGAACGATAATGCGCAGCAGGAAGGTGTCTGAACAATACCGGTCGACGGATCCATCATGGCTCCGCTATTGGACGGATGTACGATGTGGCAGGAAGAGTGCTTGTACGGGCTTGACAAACAAACAAAACCCTACGGCACCGCAGTCTGTAGCGACACCTGAAACAAATTCTGTGTAGTTCAAGGTAGAGGTTGCACGCCTGATGCGGCATTGTTAAAAGGTCTCGACCACATAATTTTGTGCACTTTTCGGGATTACTTATCGGATTTCCTACTAAACGTAATAAACTCAGCGGCCCCGGAGCTGCGGGTTCGCAGTGGAAAAACCGGAGGGGAATATCATCCAATTATCGGATTTACGCATTCATGCAGGCAATGGGCTGTGCTGGGAATCATGAAGCTGAGCGAAACCCGTTCCGTCGAAGCAGAGTTGTCGTTCTAAAATTGTAAAGGTAGTGGTAGCAAAGTCTCCGACTCAGAACGTTCTAGAAAGGTCATACACCCATTACATGGAGCAGTCTTCAAGAAGACAATGGGGAAGGCTGGAGAGTGCCGGCTATCAAGAGGGTTTCATGAAACGGCAACGTGCTCTGCAGATCAAAGATAAGCAAGAAAACTGGAGTGTTAAAAATCGACGGGATGCTATTCCGCATTTTCACGCCATTTCACATAACTTGAAAGCCTGTGCAGAAAGATTTGAGATCGACACTCTTTTTACATTTGATTTCAAGTCAGCTATACTGACTCTCTTTGAAGCAGGGTAAAAGAATGCTGCAAGAGTATCGCGAGCTCTGTTCCGTGTGTAAGGGGAGTAGTGTACGAAATTTCCTTAGAGTGCGGCTTTAAATATGTTGGTCAAACTGCAAGATGCATTAACGATAGGTTAACAGAACATAAAGGGAATGTGCGGATTAACGCTTCAAGCTCTGAACTAGCGAAGCATCTCCAGGGATGCAATGAATGTACAGCAAACCGGTCAGGAACAGAAATCGTACACAAAAAGCGTGAGTAGGTGAGACGTGTTGTGCGAGAAGCTGGTCGCATAAAAACGTCGGGAAATTTTATAAACCAAGCATCATAGCAACTTGGAAGTGAGTCAAAAAGTTCCTTCGACTGGAAATACTTGTGTGGGGTGAAGATAGGAACAGGCGAGGTTTCTTCGCAGAGTTGTTTCGCCATATTCCGACGGTCATTGCATGTTTCCCATGTGCTTGTGATGCATTGCCCGGTTCGGAATCCTTCCGGGTGCGGTGGTGACGATCTTGTGTTTCTGTTTTCTATTTTGGACCCGGAGTACAGGGTGAAGATGGGAATGATAGGGCACGCTTACCCTTTGGTTCTGGTGTATTGTTTGCGGTTGGGTGATCATTCGTTATGGTGGTGGCGACGTCTGGGGGAGGGTGTATAAGGCGCAGAGAAAATAAAGTTTGTAGCTGAGTTTGAGACGTTGTCTGTTCCTTTTCTTCCTCTTTCACGAGTGTTCCGTTTTTCAACCACAGTTTCAGGTTTCAATCATCATGTATAACTGACACCAGCTCGCCTATAACCGTTTTTTTATTGTAATTTGTCAGCGATTTTGTGTGTTTGCCGCAATGTATGGGGATTTTTGGCTAAGGTATACGTGGCATCGCTCCTGGCAGAGTACTGACGCTGCTGTTGCAGGTATTCTGGAGCAGAGAGCAAGATTTATTCTTGCGTCACTCATGAACTATACATTTTTAAGGCCTTAACACCACGCTGACCATGTATGTGTGGAGGGCATACGAATCGCTTGCGAAAAAATTGGTGGTTTTAAGTTCTAGCGTCTGTTGCAAGCCTTTTACGCTTGTTCGCGCGATCGATGTCTGTACAGGCACCAAGAACCACGAAGCGCTTGTGTGTCCATCGCTCGCCCCAGCAGAATGACAGCTTTGGTGAAGGATTTTGCATACATTTTCAGTTGTCTCTGCATTTGATAACGTCAGCTTATGCTACTTTTCCAGGTAACACAATGTAGTTGTAAAAAGTTTCACGTTTAGGAATTATTGGAATGGAACGGGAGAGTTCGGCCATTTCATGAGTGGAATGGGCCCAGATGTTTCTATTCTTAGAGTTAAAAGGAATGGAATTGTCGTAAACTCTAAATCCCTGGAATGGAGTTGGAATGAAATGGGCGGTGCCCGTTCTACAACGCTGGCGGGTACCATTTTTACTGGTTAACAGGTCGTAAAATTCTTGGTAGATTTGAAGCTATTCAAAGGCGCTAGGTGCTCACGCATTTAGTGCGGTAGGTGCGAGCGCGCGCTTGCATGCCCAAGAAAATACCGACAAAAAAGCGCCCAAAATCCACCGAAAGAATTCCCCGTAATCTTCCAAGAGCTAAATTAGTCTAGCGAGATTGTGTAAGCAGGGTAGCCATTTTTACTTCATCGCAATAACAACGAGTTGATCGAAATCACCCCTACAACAGAGCGACGTGGTCGCAAAGCACAATGAGCGCGACCGAGTGTTCCATCCTCTTCATGAAGACAGGTTGGCACGTTGTCCTTGTCCCATTCCAGCCTAAAAATCTTGACACACACACACACACTCGCGCACACACACACATACTAGCACGCTTTTCTTCCAAAACCAGCGGTAAGCACACCGCACCACTCAGCGACGACGGCACAATCCGTGTTCCGTTGAGAAAGGCACAGTCACCGCACGTCCTACGTATACGACTGCACTGAGCGGGCGGCTTGGCGATTCTCTGCGGGTACATCGACGGGCGGGTAAAATAGCCGCAAGAGAGATCTTTCTGTCCGCGTGACCGGCTACGTGGGCACAAGAAGCCAAAGCCCAAGCGTGGGCACAAAAGCCAAAGCCCAAGTCGCACTGCCCATACATCATACAAAAAGCACGCTGTTGGCTGCGAACACGTTGACAGAATTATCTGCGGGCGCACGTCAAGCATGTTTGAATCATGTTTGTTTCATGCAAATGCATGCTTCGCACATGTCTGCATACAGCTTTCGTATGACCCTTCTTGTAGGTTCGTCATGCAAAGACAGTGTCTGCAGATTGCCTTTGTTGTATAATGCATTAGGATAGTGTGACCGCGGCTTTTGGTAGCGTTACACGCGAATGACCGCCGGTATTCCGTCCTCGCTTCGGTTATTAAAGCTCGATTCCGCGCGCAGAAATTAAAGTGTGAAGCTCTAAGTGCGAGTGAACTGAAATCGTGCACTTCATAGGAGAAGAATGCAAGGGTATTTCTGGGGACGGTCGTGCTAAGCGAGAACCAACTTGAGAAATACGGGCAAGGCTTAGGAGCGGAGTTGGCTGGAACGCCAGGTCGACGCTACCTATAGGATAGCCCAAGCCTGGCGCTAAAATTTTGGCTTTGTTACAATGAGATCGAAAGAAGACACTGCTGCTGCTGCGTCAGTGTTAGGCTGGGCTTCATGTACAATCACGATCTCATCAAAGGACGCTGGGCGTCTGGTGCGGGTCTAACTGATGAATTTTCGCCATCCGACTGTGATGACGTTCTGTGAAAAAAGACGAGGATGTTAGCAAGCCTTGATTTTTCTAGGTTGTGCTGGCTGATGGAGCCGGTCACGTTACTTAGAACTCCCTCTTCCGAGAATTTTACCCGCCGGTTGGTCAGCAAACCGGCATGGCGTCTCGCACGATGATTCACGTCAATGCGACGAGGTCTGGAGAGTCAGCTCGAGCGTGTGGCGTTCACCGCATGTTGGCCAGGATCCAGTCGACGGACATGGACACCTGGTGATAGATGCCCGGCTGGAAGGACTGGGCGCACCCGAAGCCCGCCGACGTGATGCCAACCAGGGTCCAGCGGCCGTGCAGGTTCAGCATCATGGGTCCGCCTGAGTCGCCCTGCGTCGGCACCAAGCAGGGAATGTTTGCAAATCTCGAAAGAAAACAAACAAACAGTGGAAGTAGATGTTGAGTTTGTTGAAATAAACACGGCACAAAAGGACATGGACTAGTAGAAGGAGGACAACTAGTAAAAATGACTAGGGCTAAATTCACTATTTTTTCTGAAGGTAGTAAGAGATATTCGAGAAAAATATGACAATTTCCTGTTTTTAAGAACCACCGGAATATGATCTAAGATGTTTTTTAATGAGCGAAAATTTTCGTATGAACGATTGAATCGTTTGATCATTGTGTGTCGGCGCCAAAGTGCCAGATTATCATATGGCCAATGTTTTAACAGTATATCTCGTTTCGAATCTTCATACATTTTATCAAGGTTTTATGTTTGGAAGTTTCACACAAAATATTTATCAGTGTATTCCTCTCATATAACATAATTGCCGTATCAGATATGAATCATATCTGACTTTCATATTGGATCATCATAATAAATTTCCGCCATGATAGATCTTCGCCATATGAGATTTTTAGTTGGGATTTTCATGATCCACCGTTTTCATTAAGACCTTTATCGTACAAAAATAAAAAAAGTACATTGTGTTCTTATCTTACGCCCTCTAATAATATGTTTTGTGGTTCCCATGAAAGATGTTAGCATGCTCTAATTTGTTGTACTGCTGGCTTTGCCACTTCCGCAACGCAATCTTAGTAACAAAAGAGTCACGCGAGTCCTGCGTCGGCGTTCGGCTAGAACTCCTGTCATCGCGTTCGAACAAAGTGTCCGCCGAAGGCTGACGCAGCTCTCCTTTGCTGTTCGTGCCACACGCTGACCTCCGACACGTGACATAAACAAAAACTTCAGCACTGGCGTCGTTATACATACTATGATCGATCGTGCAAGAGACAAGCACGTTCTTCGTAGGAAAGGGAGCGTCAAAGCTGCGGCGCGATATCGCAATGGATACCAACCATGCGTTCCACTGCCGCAGGAACGCTGGAGGTGCCTACACACGACGATGCTCGAGTCGTCGAGACACAAGATTCGTACCAAATTCTTCCGTGCAACACCACCGCGAAGCAACACACGATAGGCGATTTAATCGTTACCTCTGCCTCCGCCACGATATAGTTCGTGCACGGCGCCTCGAACTGGCCTTCGACGCTGCGTGTTTAACGTCGAATCCCGCCCATACATTAAACGTTGTCCTGAGTTGTTCAATAATGATGGGACCGAATCTGCCGAACTTCAGATTCGGCAAAGTTCGGCAAATGTCGTACTCTTTGAAGGAAAGTTCGGCAAAGATTCGGCAAAAACTCGGCAAATGTCTGCGCACGCGCGAGAACGCGACGGCGGCGACGGGGCCATGGATTGCAAATGGACGCCATGCAGTCGTGCGGTTACCATCGTGCAGTTTAGTACAACCAGCGGTTACGGCGCGGTGTGGGGTAGCAACACGGTAACTGTGCGTTTGTGAGCGAGTGTGGTTCTCTTCAATATTTTCTGCCTCAAGAATAGAAGATGGACCAGTAATTTACGCAGTCCACTGCGCAAGTGACAAATGATACGTGCATTCCGAAGCATTGAAACATTGGCCGATAATTACTTTAAGCACTCCTCGCAATTATAACACTTCTGTTTTTCGGCTCAGGAGTAGTGTGTTCCAAAACAAAATACTATTGGCTTTTTCAATTAGTGTTATTTCGCGATTTTCATGGTATCTGCATAAAACTAAACACAGAACTATAATTCTGACGTTGCATATTTCAGAAGGGCATATGCATTCCAACTCTCCCTGTCTTCCGAAACGTTCGTGTGTGTCCTAACACCAGAAACTGGCATTTTAAAGGTTAAAAACGAGACGTTGCGGAATATGAGGACGCACACTTTCATGCAAAGCTGACGTCAAGAGTGACTCAAAATCAACATGCGTATTTACAATATTATTATTATCTCTTCTGCGTGAAGGCTCAGCAAACCGTTGCATTTGTTTTCGCGCACAAAACGGTAACTTCCAGAGAAAGCAAGAACGCAGCATTATTGCCTTCATTTTAACAATGTATTACACACATGCAGGCTTGCGCTGGTGATGCCTCAAAGCCGGAAACTCTCGTAGCGAGATTCGCCACGCTCGCTTCTACCCAACCTCGTTGTCATGCCACTTCTGCAGGAGTCACTAAAATTGCACCGATGCACCGATACAATTATCTTGTAGAATATCACCTTATTTAGTAATAAGTATGTCAATATGCATTACATGTTGCATATAGTTTAGTTAAAAAGAAACATAAAACCGCGCCAGAAAAAAAACGCAAATATCAACGTTAAGTCTGGTAACAATGTATTTTGCAGGAATCTTTAGAAAAGTTCGGTCAGTGCTCGGCTTTGCCGAATCCTGAGATTCGGCAAAGCGTTGGCCCATCATAGTGTTCAACAAAACACGTCACAGAAGCCGACGTGTCATGTTGTCGGACGTTCGCGATTCCGACGATTGGTGCTGCAGAAGTGCCGGTGGAAAGTACGCGCGAACCTCGAGTGTCGCTGTCGTCGCGGGAGTCCCAACCTCGTCTGCTGACGCTTCCGTGAACTATCAAACTGGAGAGCGACCTGCACCAGAACAGGCGCCTATCACGACCTGTGACACCGTCAGAATGACGGCGGAAATTTAGGGAACAAGGTTTAGGATGCGGTAAGCACAACGGTTGGAGAGGCGTTCCAGGTACTATAATGCGGAAATCGGGTTGTTCTTTCTTTCTTCACTGGCTAGGCAGATTTGCTCCTGCAGACACGAGCCTTGCGTTTTCCTTGCAAATGCGCGCGGAAACCAGAAACCATCGTCGCCTTCCAGGAAGCTGGCTCTAACGTGAGCACCATAGGCGTGTCGTTATCGTCTTCTACCCGAAGAGCAGCAGTACGCGAACCGAGGTGAATAGCGCGACGAAAACAAACGATTGCTAATTCTTCGTGTCTTTTTCTTTTTTAGAATCAAAGGTTCTGTGATTCGATCCACTAGTGTGGCTGAAAGCGCTCATTTGGGGCACTAGCATGAGTGATAAATTTGGGCGCCCACCTTGTGCTCCGCTAACAGTGTCGCGCAGTGTATGCATAGCTACTACACGTACTCACCACGCAGGCGTCCCTCCGACCCTCCTTGTAGCCCGCGCACATCATCTCCGGTGGATGCGGATGCGGATGCCTCTCGATGTGGTGCCAGTGCTCGCACTCGCTCCTCGTGATGATGGGCACCTCCACCTTCTGCAGCACCCTCGTGCCGTAGCGGTTACCTGGACACGCCGGGCACAAAACACGCACGCTTTAGTTTCGAGAGGCACGGAGCTGGGACGACCTTCACACACAGGTCCGCGGTACACCGATGACCGTAATCAATGTGCAGGTGTTTGCACTCTGTTCCTTAGAACAGACCCGAAAATAATTAAGGATCTTGTCCTTCGGGAATAATAACTCTAAGGGGTCCTATAAATGTATTTATTTGTGTTGCAATAATTGTTCTATTATTAAAAAAGAAAGCCCAGGAGGCGGTTACAAGTTTTGAAATTCCTCTAATCTTGTTTAATAATGTCTTCATTATAGGATATTATCTTCAGACGTGCTCAAAAATCTTAGCATGTTATCGGTCAAGGAACGAACCTGTAATTATGTTTTATACTTAGTTTAATCTAGCAAAGAACAAAACAAACGAGACGCGTGTCGAAGGCGATCGCCGCGATGACAGTGGAAGTGCAGCTCGAGAGAACGAACAGCGCGTTGGCAGGCTTGCGGACGTTCCTTTCGTAGCGGAATTGCAAGCTCCTGAAGCGCAACCTTTTCGCGCCCTGTTTCAAAAGCAGCCTCGCCGCATTCCAAGAATGTTTGGCGGAAGACTGTGCATTTACATAAAACAAAAAAATAATCCCATGAAGCCGGAAGACAAACTGTGGCTATTGATAGATTAGAGAGAGGACTGATACAAGTACAGCAAGTTACCGAGCGTTCCATAACACCCCCCCCCCCCGCCCCCGACACGCTCCTCCTCACCTTCCGTCAGGGGTTCTGCGGCGCCTCTTTCTTTCATTTCTTTATCTTTATCGCGATGCCGTGCACGATTGCCTTCGGGTCATTGGCAGCCGAATGTTTTCTTTCTTCGTAAGTGGTACACGCAACTCAACACATCCAACTGCTAGAAATAGTCAGCGCATGTCAGAAACCATTCGTTACTTCCGGTTAACGACGGATACGGGCACCCATCGTTTGTCGCTGCTCCTCTTCCGATCAAGATGTCTTAGATGTGCGGAGAAATACGCAATATGCGGAACACGGAAAAAGCCGCAAGTGCCCTGGGTCACACTCCAACGGAATACCTTTCAGCGAAAGCAGTTTTGCGGTCGCCGTTGATGCATACGAAAAGGACGGCCGATTTTCGCGTGCCAGGCCATTCGTAACTCCGCAGAGAGGCGACGCAACCCATGCAGCGGAAAAGACGTAAAGTGGAGAAACGGGGCGCTACCGCCTATCCAAGTGATTGGCGAAATCCGACGTGGCCTGGCGGCGGATGTGTGAAGCAGAAGAAAGGGGACTACATCAGTCCCCACTAGTGTTCGAAGAGAGACGGCGCAAAGCAGCAGACACGCCTGTCTTGGCGTTGCCGCGTCAACGTCGCGCTCCTCGTGAGACGCTACAAGTCGCGCCGTCCACGCTGTTTGTTTCTATGCCCGTTTTCACCTCAAGCAAAAAGGAAGTTTTGCTCAATGTTCATACGCCGGGCGAAGTAGTTCCTTCACAAGAGTTGGTTGTCGGAGAAAGAAGCGAGGCTTTTGGCATTTGAAGCGTGTACGTCTTGATAAGATAACACCATATCTAATCTAAAATGCACCTACATATATCTCAATTCTCAGCATAAAGAGAGCGTAGTAATGCTCCGTAAGAAGCCGTACTTTTTTTACTTTGGTTCTTTAAGTGAAAACGAGTATAGGTAGGGTGCCTTCATGTGCGCTTTGCTTAGGGTGGAGACATCTGGCTATTTTGTCCCACACTTTTATTTTCCTGTTTTTGTTCAGAAGCGCGTGAAAGAGCGTTCCCCTGCACGCGATTGTGGCGCTGAGTGTGCAATGGCGACATTTTGTTTCGTCGATTTCTTTGTATTTTACCCGTGAACGCGTGCTGTTGGCATCGGGTACTACAAAAGGTGGCATCACCCTAAACAGAAGGACATTGAGGCACCCTAAGTATAGGTGGTAGTTGCGAATAGGGTCGGAAACAACGTTTAAGGCCTGTTCGCACATGCATCGGAGTGCTACATCAAAGCGTTGACCTCGCGCCGAGCGCGTGCTGAGGGAAGCGTTAGCTAGCTTTGTATCGCACCGTCAAAACCGTTTCTCACGGCAGACGATAAGTAACTGACTACACGTGAGCAGCGCTACATCAGCGCTTCGCTGCATGTGAGAACCGGCCTTTATGCGCTCGGGTTCAGTGAGTGCCCATTAAAGTTGCGCATGCGCACTCTTCGCTATACTTATTCCGAAAGTTGGGAAGAGCACATTTCATATGGAGCATGTCATCCAATGTCGGCCTCGTTTCGAGCGCGCAACGATTGTAGCCCGTGCTTAAGGCGTGCCTAAAGTAACTTGTAATTATATTTCGGTCCGGTGACGATTGGTAATTGGCCTGTGCTATTCAGTCGCCCGTGCTTACCAGTGCGGAGAGCGATCCGAACTGATTCGGCAACATCATATGTGTTGGTGCGTGAATATACGAAACTCGGAATGATGTGCGAATAGTTTTGGTATTTGGTTCCTATTCAGTTCCCAACTTTACTGCTCAAAGCATTATATTTTTTATATTTGAAAATTTGTGAAATTGTTTTCGGAAGTTACTGATTTCTCGCGACTGGCTTTGATGCTTCGCGGCGGCGCTCGCGCGTCAGGCTTCGCTGCTTTGCACCAGCGCGCTGGGAGAAACCTCGGACGTGGAGGAATATCGGGGGGGGGGCCCGCTTATATTCCGTTTCAGTCTAAGCCTGATAGCAGACAACGCCACAGTTCAATGGAGCCAATCAAGGAGCACCAAAAGTGCATTGTCACGGCTCTCCTCGCCATTTGCTACCAACCGCTGAACCGGTCACGCACAGAATAAAGCGCAGGCTCTGCGGCGCATTCACTGTGCCTGCCTGAAGTCCCTAGTTAAGTGCTTCTTACAAGTAGCGGCATTCCTTGAAGCGCCGACTGCGTGACGGTACAGGCTTTAGGAAGCGAATGGCGGCGCACAACAGAAGTCTGAACTGAATGACGCCATTTTGTTGCAGCGGAATGTGCTTTGTCATTTGTGATTGGTTGTCGTTACTCGTAAAAGAAGTATTAATGAACTCTATGCCTGCTTGGTTCGGTCGGTGACCGCAAACAGACAAAGACGATGAGCGCCATGACGATGTACTTTTGGTTTGCTTGATCTGCTCCATTGAAATGTAGCGAGCGTTGTCTGCTATCAGAGCAAAATTAAATGTAATTTCTATCAAACGTCGCTACCGACCGACCAATCAGCGACGCTGGTATTCAGGAGCCGATTCGCCGATCACTTTCGATGGAAACGACAACAAACTTAGCCACGTGGCGGGGCTAGGGACCCCTCATGACAGTGCCGGAACTTTGACGTATCGACGTGTATTTCAATAAATAAGGTGCTCCTTGCTTCGCTCGCTAGGCTACGTGAAGTTTGACTCGCCTCGTGTTATCAAAGACTTTCGTTTATATTTCAAGTCCGGAAAATGTTTAGTGGGCAATATAAATGTTTCCATCGGTATCCTGGTTTAAAAAAAATCAGCTTTGATTTATTAAAGTATGTCTTCGTGCTTGACTTACACTATACGTAAACTTTATTTCTATTCAAATGTACAGGGTTCGATTTGCAGTCAAACACTTGACATTCGAGCAGCTCTGTAAGAATAACGACGGACATGCGGCCCTATCGTGGTGGTTACCCGTGTGAACGAGATATAAAAGGAATTCACCGTGACATTTCTGTTTGAGTGTTGCCAACCGCGTTGAAACTGCCTCTGACTGCTTACCACGAGATGGTTACTACGGCAGCCGAGATCCGCGCAACGCGTTGTTGTAGAACGCAATGAGAATTCTTAAAAGATACTGAACTAATAAAAAAATCGTCCGAACAGGAAACATTTTTTCACCAAATAAAATCAGCCCCCCCCCCCCAAAAAAAACAAAAAAAAAACACACAAGTCTAATATTTATGGAGAGAAAAAAAATTGATTTTGGAACGATTCCAACACGTGCTCCCATTTAGGATGTCGACCTCGAAATATAATTACGTCTCGGAATCGCACAAATGAGTCTTGCAACGTGAATATTGGAGAAAAAGGTTTGAAGTATATTTTGTGGCCTACGCATGTATCATGTCCAAAAACTTACAGTAGTCTTTTTTTTTTTTCTGGGGTGTGTGTTTAGCGTTTTTTAAAAGCAGACGGTCAGGATGAAACCGGGGCGTCTCAAGCAGCCTTGAACCGAGCCCCAGTACCGATGTTCATACATGGTGCAAAAGACGCGGAGTTTTTTGCAGACATGATGATATAATTATCTGCGGACACGACTCATGCACGTTCGAAAAATATTTGCATCAGTTGTGCTGGGAACATGTCTGCAAACCGCTCTTGTAAGACTAATGCGACAGGACTGCCATACAAGAAAGAAACACTCCTCAAAGATTGTCTGTGGACCTTCTTTTGTATGATCTATTCGCAGTGCGGGCGCGGCTTTTGGGGCATCGGGAAACGCTCGTCGTTTTTTTCGGAGGCAGGGCATGGGCTCACTGAGGGTGGAGTCGGTCTTGCCCCAGCCTGTGACCGAGGCCCTCCAGCCCTCGAAGGTCCACCCGCGGGGTGGCAGGCAGATGGGCAGGATGTTCTCCTGGTAACGGACGTGGCGGTCCAGCCGCAGCAGGGCCACGTCGAAGCGGTCTGGCTGGGACGCGGAGAAGGCGAAGTTGGGGTGGATCTTCTTCTCCACCACGCTGTACGCCTGCGCCTGGGACAGCTGGTACCGCTGGTCCTGGATGTCGTACGCGCCCAGGATCACAGAGATCCGCCGCAAGGGCGTGCTGCGAGAAAAGGACGTGGAACCGACGGGTCACCTATCGTCTTCGGGATGCAAACAAGGCCGGCTTGCTAGAAACAGTCTTTGCTAAAAAATGAAAGACGTTTACAATCCCCTGTAACGCCGAATTCGTGCGCAGCCCTTGAGGAGGAGGAGGGGAAGGTACGGAGAGGAGGGTATACCCCTTCTCCTCATCTGTACACTCCCTCTTCCTCTCCTGCTCGCCTCCCATTTAGGGGAAATTTCCCGCTAAATTTAGCGGGGAAATTTTCTAGCTAAATTTAGCGAGGAAATTTTCCTGCGAAATATAGCGGGGAAAATTTTCCGCTAAATCTAGCGGGGAATTTTTTTGCCACTAAACTTAGCGGGAGAGTTTTCCGCAAATTTAGCGGGGAAATTTTTCCGTTAAAGTTAGCGGGGAGATTTAGGCATATTGCAACGCGTGGTGACGTCACGGAGATGTCACTGGTGACGTCACGAGAGACGTCATCACACATGACGTCATTATGGGAAACGTTCCATAATGCACCGCACGGTTACGCCGACGGTGACGGCGACGCCGCTCAAGCCGGAAACGGGAGCCTAAGAGCTGCACTCTAGAACAACTGTGTTGTGTGTATGTTTAAACAGCAGGACGTTAATCAGCCCTAATGGGTGTCTGGTATCTGCGCTGCTGGTGAGGAATTTAGTCGATGCAGTACCACTCTAAGCCTGGGGTCTTTAACGTTCATCGCGCATTAGTGATGCACGACCGCACGGCAGTACGATGTTCATCCGAATCGAAACGGGCAGGATATTTCGTATCATGCTTTATGTGATACGAAATTTGGAGCTCTAACACACTTGGCGACCGATCACTGTGTGAAAGAAAACCGGCCAAGCCTGGGGCGCGCAACAGCTTGAAACTCGACCTCGTGTGCGAATCCGCTCGTGAGCTAGATTTGGCAATGCTTTCTTGGACACAGACTAAAGCGTGAAACACATGTGAGCAAAGTCATGTCACGTCGCGTCGCGCCGCGAGTGGCGTTATTATAGCAACCACCGCTGACGCTATGACTTGGGCGAATGCCGCTCCGCTACGTCACAGCGCAAGCGACGGTTTCTGTGGTTATGCCGCTCGGCGGTGCGATGCGACGCAGTTTTTGCTCACATTATGTTTCACGCTTTAGCTAAGACCAGGGCCGTCTATACTCGGAGAGTTCGTCATTCTTCTGATCATGTCGATAGTCTAGGAACCACGACCAGAAGCCTGGCAGCCAAAAATATCCCCGCCATATTGTGTTACTAATTTATGACCCATTCTAGATTAGCCACTCTATGTCTGCAATGGCGTGACGTCACACAGAAAGGGTCTCTCGTTAACGTGAGCGCCTTTGGCTCTTTCCACGCAATCAATTGCTCACACTCTATTATCTGCAACGATCTCCACAAAGTATTCGCCTTTCATTCCCGTTTCTTGTCTAGAAAAGTAGTTCTCTATATTCCCACCACCGCCACAATTGAACAGCGCGGAAAGCGTTTGCTATGCAGGGACTGCGAACCTTGCCTTAAATTGCCTGACTTATTTTTGCTTGAGAAAGCATGTTTTTCATAAAAGAAGGAAACTTATTTGTAAGTTCTGGTACTGGAAATCGATAAGAAGTGGGCGGTATTTGGTTACAGTGATCAGTTACAGGCACAGCAGAATATCGATGAAGGATAAATGTTTTCATAACGCTACTTGTAAAAGCGAATTTAAGTGGACTCGCTCAGAGTGGTGTGGCGAAACGAAAAGGAATCTCCATCTTGTGTTATCGCGAGGTCGGCTTGTTCTGGCAAGATTTAGCGGGCCATAAGCTCCACCCGTCCGCCAAACCATAGCCTCCTCTGTACCCACAAAGCCTGGCAGTTCGACGACGGAGCCATAAAGCGTCTGGGCGCAGATTTGGAGCGCGAGGATCTGGTAGCACAGAGCATTTCAGTGAACGCACAGCTTTGCAGCGGCGAGGACGCACAACGAACGCGAGGAGCACGAGCGGACATTCCATCGCTCGGGAGAAGTGTGTTACGGCGTCTCGCCGCAGCGGGCGCCCGTCACCTGGCTTTCCTCTGATCCGTTATCTGCCGCTCTACCTTTCCACTTTTGGCGGCCACGTCTCATGGCGATCTGCCAGGCTTTGTCAGTATAGAGGAGGCTATGGCCAAACTCTCTCAGTATAAATGGGTATGGCCAAAAATCTGTCGCAATGAAGCCGGAGTAAAGTCGCCGCGCCCGGTTGTGCTACTGCATTGTGTCTCAAAACATGCACAGGTGAAAAATTGCGCCTCGCAGCAGCAAGCGAATTCGGTGGACATGTGTTAAAATAATTTAATTTCACTATCACGTCGACTTGGCGTATGTTAAAACCTCGAATCGGCGTTGTGCTGAACTGAGAAAATTACTCCTTCATAACAGAGACACATCTCAATACATTTCCAGGGGGACATTGAAAACAGAAAAGTCTGACATGATTTTTTAATAAACATACCAGAACTTATAAAAATCATATCACTGGTGTATAACTTAATATAAAATGTTTTATGTTCTTGTATGCAAACTGACGGCTTTCATCTAATTGTTTTTACCGGGGAATGTCCGTGTCTATGCATTCAACTGTCTAGCTGACGATCTGAATATCTGGATAGCTGGCTCAGAGGAAGGAAACTTCAGAGAATGGCGCAAAGAACACAAACAATGCGAAGAAAATTGCGAGAGAACAGGTGTTAGATATTAGTGGTTGGTGCCACAGCTTTCGTAAAATCTGAATATGGAAACGGACAGAAATCTGAACTTTGATGCTGTGGCTCATGTTGACAGTTTCGCTAGTGCATGTGTACCAGCCACCCGTAATAATTTTGTACATTAAAGTTATAAGTGCCTGATCCCGACTCGGTACTCAGTCGCGTGCCGTATATTGTGAGCAGGAATTCGAGGCATGATACTCAAATCACTGACAAATGGAATGTATTATTTGTGGGTGTGCGTGCGTGTACCTATAAGATTATGAATCGAGAAAAAAAGGTTGCACTACTCACTGATGAACACAATGCGCTGCCGTGACTACGTAGAAATGGTTGACGAGTGCTCCACCGCACTGCTGACGGGAAATCTTGATATGGGCCTGGGTCGCGGTCACGGTTTGCAAAGAAAAAGTCAGCGGGTCATCTGGTGTCGTCGAGCACATGACTTAGTGATTTTCGTGTCATTCCGCGTAGCGGTTCGCCTCTGCTGGAGATAAAATTGACTAGCCGCGCTGTGTCGCCAGCACAAAACCGCGGCTTTCGGCGAAGCATCGCAGTGCAGGCTTTCGTACGGGTGCGGCCAACATCACCTGAATAGTCAAGGCCTGCGAACATCCACCTCTACCTCCATTGAACCCTTTTGCACCTTCACCTTACACACCACCAAGGTACCATGATCCGCAATGCCCAAAGTCACACCTTCCTCACCCCAGCCCGCATTCACCTTCTACGAGGTCTACTTCAAAATCCACCCTCCTGCATCCACTCCGGCGACCGACCATATACCTGTCACGTCTAAAGCCGGGGTCACACTGCTCATACATTATACAGGGTGTCGCAAAAGAAAATTTACACGGTCTTTTTTACCGCAAAAATGAACTAGGTATCGCCGAACGCTCATTCTCCGCCCAAAGGTAGAGCTAGAGGTCACAACCAGATGCCAAAGTTTCAGCCCGATCCGATAACTTAATCAGAAGTTACAAGTGATTTTCTGAAAATTTCAATGGGAAAATGGCGGCCGACGGAGTTTTCAAACAGATGGGGCTCTATGACACCAGAAACCGAAAACGGGCAAAAATGGGCTCCGTTTTCCCATTGAAATTTTCAGAAAATCACTTATAACTTTTGATTAACTCATCGGATCGGGCTGAAACTTTGGCATCTGGTTGTGACCTCTAGCTCTACCTTTGGGCAGAGAATGAGCGTTCGGCGATGCCTAGCTCATTTTTACGGTAAAAAAGACAGTGTAAATTTTCTTTTGTGACACCCTGTACAAAAGACAGTCTGCAAACACAAATACGTTGAAGTGAGGTGTCAAGTACAACACCGGAGCAAGTTTGTAGAGTGCGTTGAAGGCGTGGTCTACAAAATACCATTATCGTGCGGAAAATCCTATATAGGCCAAACGGGTAGGTGTTTAAATGAGAGGCTACGGGAACACAAATACGCGTGTGAGCAGTTGCAAGCACCAGGGAATCTCGCAGCACATTGTTCCTGATGCCCCTGCGATGCTGTATTTGGATCAACGTCTATCTTGGAAAGATTGAGTGAAAGGACGAAACGAGAAATTACGGAGGCCTTTTTCATGAAGTCAGGGCAGCACGGAACGTGCGTCAGTGAACCGTCGGTTTTCCTTAACAAAAAAGAAATAGACTTGCTAAAAAAGATGCCGCATCATGATGAGTAGCGGGCAAGTGTAGGGGCCGCTGCAGCCAATATCTAATTTTGAGATGACACTTGCATGACTGTTTAGGATCTGATTATGTCTTTCCCTTTGTTCTTTATCTTTCCTATGTGTTTTTTCTTTGATACATGGTGTGGAAGGAAAAATAAACCAGTTGTTAGTTGCGCCTTCGACGTGTAATGACGCTATGATACACGCTTCGTTTTCAGCCCACGCCAGACGCAGCCGATGCTACAAGCGCGAGCTGCGTGGCTTCCCAACGTCCCAGCCAAGCAACGAGCGCTACGTGCAGTACAGCGCACTGTTGCCAGGGCCACACGCTCGTGCTTGAAGCATCGGCTGCGTCTGGCACCTAAGCTGAAACGAAGTATAGTCTTCCTTGTCCAGGTGCTCGTGACACCATAGCAGCGCAGAACAAATACAATGAGTATAACTAGCCTAGGGTGCCTCAATGTCCTTCTGTTTAGGGTGATGCCACCCTTTGTAGTACCCGATGCCGACAGCACGCGCTCACGGGGAAAATACAAAGAAATTGACGAAAACAAAATGTCGCCATAGCACAGTCAGCACCATAGAACGCGTGCGGGGACACTCTCTTCACGCGCTTCTGAACAAAAAAGGAAAATAAAGAGTGGGACAAAATGGCCGGATGACTCCACCCTAAGCAAAGCGCACATGAAGGCACCCTAAACTAGCCCAAACCTGGGCTTTATTGCAAACACAAGTCACCGCGATATCAGTGCTTCCAATGTCGCGTGCGAAGTTTCCTCTTTGAACTGAATGCCATGCGGCATTCGAAGCACGGATCTACCGGTGATTGGCGTTCGAATCTCTATGCAGACTGTACTTTGTATGATGTATGAGCAGTGCCATGACGGCATTATGAATCTGCCATTCCCACCGCTCCCTAACCCTACCTCCCTGTCCTTTTCCCCCGGGTGGCTGACTGCGGACACTAAAACTCCAAGACCAGGACTACCTGGCGGCGTACCTTCTCTGGAGTATTCCACCAGAAGGAGTCTGTACTGAGGCACCCTTGTTAACGTAGCCGCTTGGGCGAGTTGGTTGCTCATATTAATACACACTACAGCGCACTACTGCAAAAGCACACTCACACCGTACACTCAATCCTTACACACGAAAAAGAAAGGAAAAATTCAGACGAACCAGCGCGGTTCGTCTGAATTTTTCCTTTCTTTTTCGTCTGTAAGGAGTGAGTGCACGGTGTGAGTGTGCTTTTGCAGTAGAGCGTTGTAGTGTGTGTTAATATGAGGCACTCTGTTCATTTTTTTTAGCTTAGTAAAGTTCGATGTCTTTCTCTCTCGAAGAACGCTATCACAGTCGGATGGCGCCAACTCAGCAACTGGACTTGAGCCCGATGCCGAACGCCCTTCGACGCGTTCATTGGACACGAGGCTTAGCCGAGCACTGACGCAGAACTCGTGTCTAATTTGTGTCTTCGCTCGATCCCGCTCTAGTGACGTCAACAGTTTTTAATGCACAAGCTTCAATCATTTTAGGTGGTGTTGCTTTTTATTTTATGCAATGAAGCTGCATTACATCTGTCCAGCACTCTCAAATAATAAAGTGAGTGTGGCTGTGCGGCCTCAAGCAACACATCCTGAATAGGAAGGCCTAAGTGTTGAATTTTCCTGCGTCACTAACGAAGGCCACCGTAGGCCACAGGTTGGAGCCAAGTGCTGGGTCAGCGTTCGGCTGGGTTTCATGATCAACATGTCGAAGGACGCTCGGTGTCGGGTTCCGACCCAACTGCCAGAGCCTCATTGCTGAGTTGGCGACATCCCAGTGTGATGATGTTTCATGAAGCTGTCTGTTCACGAGCCTCGGTTATTCTGAAGGCGCATGGTGTTGCCCCCACGCAGCAATAGAGGAGGGCACCAACGGGTGCGATCCGGATTATAAAATAGCCATTCCACCGTATGATTAGGAATGTAGCTCTACAAGAGAAGGGCGTGAAAAAAAAACTCTTAATGGCGCTACTCGTTCAATACGCTCTGCAATACCTCATTCATAGAATAGTAAAACTGACAACCATTAACACACAAGACACGAGCAAACACACTGGCAGCAATGAATGACGATGATTCCGTGATCATAAAGCTGTTACGTCACGTTACTCTAATATTCCATGAAGGATTTCAAACTAAAGAATACAAAATATTTTGTACACCTCTACAGCCACTGTCCGAACTATAGATCAACTTTGGTGTTCCACTTGCTGGTTGGTATGGGCGCGTGGTTATAAAAGAGAATTACAGCAAGATCTAGTGTTGAATTTTTATGGAATTCATGGAATATGACCCTTAGAAACGCCACACACGTCCCCTTTTGGGAAACGTTAACGCTGACCCTTTCACTCTTTCTTGTTTGGCTTTCTCTTTTACTTCCTCTACTTTATGCTGCCCTTCTTAACACGTTACGGGGTCAGTGTTAGCGCTTTCGAGAAGGGACGTGCGCAGCGTTCCAAAAGGGTCATGCTAACGCATTTTCTAAGAATCCACCGATGGACCTTCCTGTAATTTTTTTCCACCTTTTTTCTACTCTGCCTGTCAGGGTACGTCGACGCCCTTGGATACGCTCATCCATATCACTCATTGAAAGAACCATATTCATACCACTCGTGGAAGGAACCGCATCCATCGTTTTAACTACAAACACACATTACAGCCCACGCACCGCTACTACGGAAATCCAGAGCGAAGGACAACCGGCGACGGCAGAGAGGCAACTAAGCACGCCCGCATTCCACCTCGCCGCGGCCCGACACCTCCTGGATAACAAAGCCGTAGTGCTGAATGAGATGGCGACATCAGAGAAGGTCAACGCTGGGCAATAATATGGGACACGACGATTGCGTCAACGTTCGGTTCAAACTGACTCCATGCCGAACACTGACGCAGCTCTCGTTTCCAATCTGTGTAGAGCTTTGGCCTTCTCTGATGACGCCATCTCACTTAGCACTACGGCTTTGTTATCTAGGTGTTGCACGGCGGCTCCTCCTCCCTGGCTCCACGCCCGCTGTGCCAAGCTGTGCGCGTGACTTTGACGAAAACGAAAGGGCTCGTTTTGACGAATACCCGGCGGTGTCTGTCAGTTTGTCAGCGCCGGGGGAGAGGGTTAGTTTGATGCGTTCTGACGTCAGCGCTTCGGACGAATAAGAGCGTCCCGCGCGTCACCCTCTCCACCTCCTTTTCCCTTTCTCCCCTGCGCTGACAAACGAAAGGCGCCACCGGGTTTTAGTCGAAACGAGCGTTGTAATGCTAACGCATTAAAATCTAAAAGGCGTTTAAACATGCCGTCAGTTACGATCGCCCTACCGCAACCGGAAGCGTCCTTTAACGCAGTATATGTTACCCGCGCCGACGGGCGTCGTGTGATTCTAGAGATAACATGATGAGAGCTTCGCTGTCACGCACCCAAACCACGGACATATCTGACCTATAAACGCAGGGCTTATAATGATCACGCTTCGCAGGGCTTATAATGTTCTCTTGTCTTCTAGTCGGCTAATGCGGCAACCCCGTTCGCTGCCGAACGATCACAAAATGCTCGGGGCTTGCCACCCGCTGCATTTCCTAAGCTGACATCAACTATGGTTTATTTTGTCTGCAACTGAAGTTTACAGAATTGTTTCAGTTTCAGCGTTTCGACCATATATGGTAGATAGTTAATTTTACTTTAATCTAAACTGTCACTCATATTCGCCGTAACCGCAATGTATCATGGGATGACTAGTCTTCGAGCGTGACCGCATACCTGCCATGGAAACTCCCCGTACTGGGCGTCTTCTCCCCGATGATTCTTCGCTGGGGCTTGTTTGTGGACCTTCCGCAAACTGCTCGAAAACACAGGGAACCGCCGGCCATAAGGGTCACATTTCAAGGAGAAACCAGAATCACAATTACCGTTAAACACAAGTTCTCTTCGTCTTGCTGCCTTCCTCTCAATGCGTGTCTGTATGAATGGACCGAGGTACAGAACGTGGGCTGTCTGAATAGGTATTCGATGTGTTGAAAATTGTCATGATTCCGTAAAGAGGTCTCCTATAACGTTTCCTGTATATGCGTATGTAGGTGCCAGTATTGTATACTGATGACCTACACAATTAACCGTTCATGTGATTGTGAATCACATCTCACTCCTTCTAAGCACAAAAAGGTTAAAGAGTGCGGCAAGGTGGAGATAAAGACATTTGAGCTCCTCTAGCAGATGGTTAACGAGTCCAAAAGTACCACACTACGTGTAATTTGTGGTAGATCAACAAAGTCAAGTCGTTAAAGTAAACTAAAAAAAAAAAAGAAGAAGAAAGGTTTGGGGAGTTGTTTTGCAAATAATTGCTTTGACTGTTGTCAGCGTTATTTCGCATGATCAGTCTTAACTGGGGTCCGATTTTGGTCGCCGCGAGAGCGAGAGGGAGATCTAATCTGCTCACGCGGAGCGAGCGAAGATAGCGTTCGTAGGTGGTTCGTCTGCTCACGCGAGCGAAGAACGCGGTTCGTCTGATGCGATGCTTCATTCGCAGACATACATAAAGCAAGAAAACACCGTACATAGCCTGCTAACAGACCTGAAAAAAGTGGATCGTCTGCTACGAACCGAGCCCCGCTGCGAAATGAAATCGGGCCACGGTGTAAGATACACTCATTAGGTGAGGACACGGCGGGTCTGAACGCGCGGCGCGAGGGATCAGATAGTGTTCGTTCGACGGGCATCCGAAAGGCTGCATTATTCCGCGGCTGACAGTGTCGCCGGCGGCCAAACGGCGAAACTGTGTGAGAGCAAAAAAATTATCTCGTTGCCATGACAGCCCGGTACACCTTGGTCTTTCTGCACGAGCAACAACCTTGCTGAAGCTCTCCGCGTGTGGAGCATGAGGCGGCACGAGCCGTCTTTGCCGTGCCCACGGGTCGACGATCATCGCCGGCGCCGCTTGAAACCCTATACTCTGTTTCAGCTAGTGTTGTACCGCAGGAAAGGCTACAAGCGCGAGCTCTTTGCTCTAAAGCACATCTCGGCGGCACAGGCTCTCGTGCACCAAGGGCGGCTGCCAACGCTATGAGCTCGCGCTTCTAGCCTTCGCTGCGGTACAATATAAGAGTGTGTGTGTGTGTGTGTGTAAAACTTTTATTGAGCCTGCAGCAGTAGCCCTAGACTACCGGACGCGGCCTCACGTCGTCGCTAGCACCCTCCGAGGACTTTGCCTCTCTAGGAGTGCCGCGATCTGCTGGACGGCCTGTAGTTGTACCTCGTAGTTGTCGCTTTCGGTGGCGTCTTTGAGTTCCGGTGGAAGGTCCGCCTCTTGGCTTGCTTCCCGTCTTCTTTTGGTGCAGTCCCACGCGATATGCGCAAGCGTTGCCCTGTCGCTTTTACATAACTTACACACGTCGTCCTGGAATAGGTCTGGGAGAATATGCTTCCCTATTACTGGGGTTAACAGGCATCTTGTTTGTAATTGTCGGAACACCACCGCCTCCTTCCTCGTGAGGTTGGGGTGGGGTGCCGGTAGTAGCTGCCTGTCTAGCCTGAATGTCCTAAGCATTTCTCCATATTCACGAGGTTCGTAATGTGATGACTGGCTGCCGGCTCGGTCTCCCAACGCGCGAGCCATGGCGTCCGCCACCGCATTTCCCTCCTCGTGAGCAGGGTACCATTTAAGTGTTGCTTTCCCGCAACTCTTAAGGCCGGTTCGACACACTTGCGTTTGAGTGCGTTTGACTGCGTTGCGGCGAGAACCAGGGCGAGTCACCGGCACATCTGTGCTTCGTATGAAGCGTGGAATCCAATTCAAGGAATCTTCTGGCACGCGATACAAGAAGCAGGATGTCCTGGTGTCTCGCTGCCGCCAACGCAGTCAAACGCAGTCAAACTAACTGTGTGAACTCGGGCTTTAAAGGGATACTACAACGAAATTTCGGCGCTCATTTTTTTGTCCATATGTGTTCAAAAGAGCAGTATCACATGGAACATACCAATATCTTGCTAAAAGTCTTGAAAAGGAATTTTAAAACGAATTAAACGATTAGCAAAGAGCACCTGGTGGATGTCGCTAACGCCTCGTTCGTAATGCTCGTCTAGGAACCCTTGACAGCTAGTGACGGAGGGTCGTCCGCCTCCGGCCACGACTAGAGAAGGGGGAAGGAGGAACTCCCTCTTCCGAGAATCCTTTTGTGTGTCGCAGAAGTCCCTATTGTCCCCCTACAAGATTATAGAAGATTAACCCGTCACTCAAAATTATACAAAGCAGCCGCTTCGGTGGCTGGAACGACTAGGACATCCTCTCGACGTCAGCCTCGCCGTAGCTTTGCTCGTCTTGAGACGACCTACGTCACGATTGCGCTGGGCCTTTTCCGAGCGCTTGCCAGGGTGGGCCTGTTTATAACGAAAAATACAGCCACCAGGATCAAAATACAAACGTGCGATTGTCATTAACGGATATTGTGGATCATATTCAACCTATTTTTGAACACGACGGAATATTTCAAATTTCGTTGAAGTATCCCTTGGCGGGCTGCCTATACTCCGACGTTGAGCGCAGTGAACGCGGCGTAGCGCAGAACGCGCCCTTTCATTGGCTGGCAACCAGAACTCGAGGAGCTGTGGGCAATCAGTATCTGCGCGCTGCGCTGACGCCGCGCCCGTCGACGTTACGTTGGAGTAGCAAACGTGCCTTTATTGTCCAGTGTCCTCGCTGCGGCCTGACTAATTCGTCCTGCCATGAAGTTTCTTAGCGCCCTCATAGAGTCACTGAGCACCACTTTCACTGTTGGCAGGGAGGCCGCCAGTGCGATGGCCACCTCCTCCGCTACGCGCACTTTGAGTTCTGATGCTTGCCGCTGTCACTAGTCCACCGTCCTTCGCACGCACCACTGCCGCCACGAAGTGGTCGCCGTGTCTTGCTGCGTCGACGTGGACCGTGCCGCTGTCTTCCCCGTGTTCCCTGGTGAGGGCCTGGGCCCTCGCCTTGCGTCTGCCTTCGTCGTGTACCGGATGCATGTGTCTCGGTATTGGCCGGATATCCAGCCTCCCCATCGCCGTCGAGTCCACCTGTCGATCTTCTGGGCCTGTTTGGGCCTCTATCTTCAGTTTTCTTAGCGTTTCCCTTCCCGTTCTCGTTTTTTCTAGCCTGGCGACCTGAGCCGTTCGCTGAGCCACGATGACCTCTTCCAGCCTGTTGTGAACCCCCAGCGATTCCATCTTCTCGGTGTTCGTGCTGGCGTAGAGCCCCAGTGCATTCTTGTGAGCACGAAGTATAGTGAGAGAGAGAGAGAGAGTGAAAAGCGAACTTTATCTGAACTGCGCGAGGAGCGCGCTGTCCTCACCTGAAGAGTATTATCTTACACCGTGGATCGGGCTCAGGCTGAAATTGTGATCGTCTGCTATTTCACGTTGGAAGACATTGACAACTTGTTCTTCGTTTGCAAATCTCAGGTTGTTCTGCTGGCGTACACAAGCTGACATTAACCGGGGGGTGAGGGAATATTAAGTCCAAGTACATCAGAGGCCACGGACTCTCCTTGCTATTTGTATGTTTATGACATGTTCTCACCAATATTTTGCCCGATTGTGTACTCGTGAACGGAAAATAAATGTCTCATTGGTTGATTAAGCGCGAGCAGTGGCGCCACGTCCAATCAACAGCCATGAACGCTCTCGCTCTCACCTTGACCAAGATCGGACCCCCGGTGACGGTTACCGGGCATGACGGTTACCGGTTTGGAAGGATTAGCGGGTAGACCTAAAGCTAGCTGCCTTTGCACTCTTCAAACGCGTTAGAACACGAAACGAAGGCGTCCGGCGTTTGGCTCTCCCATTCAAACACGTCATTCGAACCAGAGCTCGGCGATCTGACGTCCCCGCGTGCTCATCCTCGGCTTCTCTTCGCACAATGGAGCGCGCGAAGGGAGAGGGACAAGAGATGCCCGGGAGGGGGCACAAGTCTATGCTTACGCTCGAGATCATGGGGCTGTAAAAAAGGCAAATAAAGTGCGAACAATATTATTTAAAATGCGTTAGATGTCTCATATTTATATTTAAACAAATGGTATTGGGATCCGCGTGACCAACGCTGAAGAACAAATAACACAAGGAAAACAAGAGTTACAGAGAGGTGCACTCTGAATATCACATTTTTGGCGGAATAATCTACGTAAAAGTGTGCATAAAGGTACCTCGAGGACAGTTCACTTGCTTTTAAATTCAAGAGGCGAACATGGTTAACAAAAATCTGACTGCGATTCAGATGCCCGAAGTAGGGCCAATCAACACGAATAAAAATGGTCAACATGTATAAGCGTAACTGTTTACACTTCTAGTTTTCCGGCAGTCAAACCCGATTGCACAAAAAGAAAAATGGGCGGTCCTGTGTTAATTCAGAGTACAGTCACAGGGATAGCTGTAACACGTCATGGCGAAGTTGTTAGGCATCAGCGTTCACGCATCGTGGTGGGGTGCGTGAACAAAAGCGTTCGAAACAAAATGAACTTCCGACACATTTTCTTGTGAACGCATTTTTTTCTTTTTTGTTCCGGTGCGCGTGAAAACGTCTCCCGGCACGAGAGTTTTTCGCATTTTGTTATCGGTTATTTTATTCTCATTTTTCTAGAGGGCGTGCGTGAGTCGATATCGGCATCACCCTAAATATACAGGGTGAAACAAGGATGACGGCAGGCTCTTTGGAAATCGACCGGAAAATTGCGGTTATCTTAACCTATCGCGCTACGACACTGGCGCGCGTCTACCAGGACGGTGCGTATTTTTTGCAAAATTTGCAAAGAACGGACTTACCTGAGGAAAAGTAAAGAAAGAAAAAACAACACAGCTCCTATGGAAACCGCAGCGACGCCACCGGTCTTCAAACAACACGGCGCCGTTTCGCACGGGAGACAAGAGATGGCGCAACGAACGCCGCCAACGAACGAGCATACGGCGCCGAGAGCCGGCACTTTAGCAGACGATCCTTTCGACTCAAAAGCGGCTCGCCGTTCCGCAGGCGGCGACAGTCACAGAAACAAAAGCAGGCGCGGTAACAACAAGGAACTGCAGTTCCTTGTCTGCTAAACACGCCGGCTCTCGGCGTCGTCTGCTCGTTCGTTGGCGGCAGTTGGTGTCGCGACCGCTTGCGCCATCTCTTGTCTCCCGTGCGAAACGGCGCCGTGTTTTGTGCAGACCGGTGTGCGTCGCTGCGTTTCCGCAGGAGCTAAGCCTTTCTTCTTTCTTTACTTTTTCCTCAGCTGGATCACTCTTGCAGATTTTACGCAAAAGAAAAAGCACCATCTTGGGCAACGCTGCACAAAGTCGTAGCGCGTAGGTTACAGAAACCGAATTTCCGGTCGATTTAAAGAGCCTGCCGTCATCCTGTTTCACCCTGTATGTGTTGCACCGTGCCCCTAAGCAGAAGGATGAGGCAACCTAGTCAAAACTGTAACGTAACTCAAAATTGTGGCGTAGCTTAGTGTTAACGCACCCGCTTCACACGCAGCGAACCCTAAATCTTATCTCACGGGCGGCGTGCGATCTTTTCAATAATTGGACAACATCGGCAACGGACACCATACGCCCTACTACGTCAACTACAATATCAACAATTACAACATGAACAACTCGGGAAGAGCCTATAACTCCTAATCGCTGTAAAACGATGCTTAGTTTGGTTAGTTAGAAAAGTCGCCTAGATAACAGTTGAGATTATGCTCACCTAAAAAAAATACACATCCTCGAACGCTGTTAAAGTTATTAACGTGTTCGTGATATGTCAATGATTGTCACGCGTTCGTCTTTCGGACTGGTTAGTTCTGAAGAGTGCATTAGGCACTGGCAAGATGAGAACAGCAGGGAGGTCTTTCAGTAACCTGCCTTTGGCGCGAGCTTCCTACCTTTGATAGCACTTCGGCGTCTCGTGAGCTTCGATCGTGCAGGCGCAGCCGAAGCACTGTGGAAGGCAACGAGTGCGCGCTGGAGCCGGGCGTCCGTAAGAGACGCCCTGCCGTTCTCATTTTGTCGGTGACTATGCGGAGAGAAACTGGAGGAGAGGAGGAGATGAGAGCGTGAGGTGACGTCAGAGAGTGCCGAAGCTCTGATTGGAGGTATAGTGGGTAGACGTAAAGGCTAGCTGTCTTTGTCCCTACCCGCTGTCTCCCTCCGACCAAAGCGAGCCAAATCGTAGTTTGCTCCTCGCGTAGGGTATGACGTTCGAACGCCAAACGCTGAACGCCATATCCTGCGAGAGGAGCAGAAGACGCTTTGGCTCGCTGTGATTAGAGGAGACAGCAGCTAGCCTTTCCGTCTACGCACTATCCTTCTATTCAGAACTCGGCGCTCTGGAAGTCGACGCACGCTCTGATCTCCTCCTTTCCCTCAGTTACGCACCGTATAGTCTTGTCTCTGTCTATCGGACTGTTTGGCCTTATGCCGGGTTTAGCGACGCCTTATGCCGGCCTTATGCCGGGTTTAGCGATGCCGGGTTTAGCGACGCCCGACGCAAGGCTCCTTCGTCTCACTGTCGTCCTCGTCGACGGGGTAGTACTTCCGCTGGGTTGCCCTGGCCGCCGCCGAAGAGGACGCGGATGACGAGCTGGATGCAGGGGGACTGCGTGCGTGCACCAGCTGCGCGGCCGGCGCGTGGTCTGCGGGCAGCGAGGACCTCGTGCTAGGGCGCAAGCAGCACGTGTAGAGCAGGCTGTTGCCGCAGCGGCCCGCCGACGTGCCCCCGGACAGCAGACAGAGCAGCACGAAGGTGCACCGGTCGTCGCCGCCGTATGAGCACGAGCCTTGCCGATTCGAGTAGCCAGACTCGGAGTCTGTCTCACGATCTGCATATACGAACAAGGAAAGAGCATGTCATCATGTGCTTCGCAGCTCTCTCTAAAGCCACTTGATGTGTTTGTCTTGCAAGTAGCATCAAATACGCCAATTCACAAGACCCGTGTCTCGCGCGGCCCTCGGAAGCAAGTGGTGGCGCAGAACTGAAACGAGTGAGCGGCCCTTGAAAGCGAATGGCGGCGCCGCACTCACTCTTGGCACGTGTCTTGAGCGTTTGCACAACAATGGTTAACGTACTAGTAAGAAACGCCAAGCATGAATTTTATCAAGGGACTTTGGCTCTTAGTTTCTCGAGTGCCTTCATAGACACACGCACTTTTGCGTGAGGAGTGACGTCTCAAACATTTTCCCACCCAATTGTTTTTTTAATGTCTTTTGAAGTGCGTGCAATCCGGTGTGACTCATATGAAGCGCGTTGCCTTCGCTAGTGCTTAAACGCCATTTTGCCGCATAAGTCACGCACTGAGTGCGCGAGCTCGTCACGCGCTGGCCCACTCAGTGCAACAAAAGATGTTTTCACCCTGAGACAGACAGACATATAGGCACCCTATAACTCTCTCTGATGTCCCCCACAACTTACTGGGCGAACCGAGAAGTAGTGGGATCGGTGGACCATAGGTGGACCTGTGTGTCAGTGCACCGCAGCCCGGAGCAAGTGGAGCGAAAGCTCGCGCTGCAGAAGCCAGGCATCCTGGGTTCAGTCTTCACCCCTGCCCGCTTCTGGCCGGCTGAACATCGTACCCGCGTGCGGTGGTGTAGCACCACTACTCTGCGATGCACGTTAAAGACCTCAAGCTAGGCGTGGCCCTGCAGTGGCTAAATTTCCCATTTACAGAGGGGAGACAAGAGGCTCACAGGGGTTGGCTAATTTCCCGATGTCTAAACATACACACAACACAATTACTTTTAAACAAGTTTGCTATCCGCAAATGAGAGAGAGCTATCACAGTGCAGAGACACCCAGAAGTTGTGCAAGTTCCCTAGAAGGAAGAAGCACAAGCGCACAGATGTTTATCAAGTGCTACGGTCATTCATTACAATGTTCTTTTGTGAAAACCTGGTGGTCGGTCGTCCTCTAGCCTGTTAATTTCTTTCGCTGTAGCGGGGCACATCTCTTTTTTAGACAATTTCTTAGTGACTTCGTCATTCTTCTACAGCCTCCATAAGGACCCTCAAGTGCTGTTCGTAAAAACTTGTTTTTGATGGCATATTTTTTGTTGGGTTTTATGCAACAATACTGACCTGTTCTAGATGGCAAACCGTCCTAGTAAACTCACAGCAATAGAAATACATGGGCACTATCTTCTTTAGGGAAAAGGGGGGGGGCATTTTCGGGTACCCATTACCTCCTTAAAATTTAGTCAATGAAAATAATTAATTGCATGGAGATTCTGAACGTTACGATTCTTATTAGGCGCGATTTGTGCATTATATTTGATAAAAAGCGTGAAATCTTTGGGTGTAAAGACGTAATACACCAATTGTTTGAAAACGCCGCTGATGGTGTCCCCAGGTGTCTGCTCCAAGGCGCAGATAGAGGGGCATGTCACGATGTTTGTTTAGAGTTTAGATAAGAAAAACGGCCGCCCATTAGTGTAATTTCGGGTTTTTAGGATGCTTAGAGCCAGTAGATTAAGTTATCACTATAAATAGACGATCTCAGAATCGACTTGAGTGCTCCTTTAAGTGGTTCTCTGCGTGGTACCTACGTCAAATATCCGCCACTACCCTTTTCTTTTCTTTTTTTTTTGCTTTACGCCCAAGTTTGTCTTGGTGGCCCACTCACGTGCTGGGATGTAGAGGTGTATCTGGGGGTCGGCGAGGTGCAGGCAGGCTGTCAGGAGTAGGACGGGCCACCAGGAGGACTCCCGCAGCATGGCGCCTCGCCAGACCTGCGCCGCCCCGGCCCCTCTGCAACGATCACGCGAACAAAAAGGGCACCATGAAAAGCCTTCTCCTTCGTACGCCAGAATCTTAACTCTGCTTTCGCAGATTATGCTATGACCGTCTTCTAAATCAAACACGAAATCGGCGATATAACCATCCAATTTGCCACTTATGAGGGTTTGCGTTTGATCAGCGTTTCCAAGGTTTCCTTAACAAATTGCGTGCGTGGTGCGTCACCGGAAAAGAACCAGTGCTCCGAGTGTGACGTCCAAGCCATCGCTAGAAGAAAACTTGCCCTGAAAGTGGTCTTCTTTATACTCGAGTGGATGTCTCAGGGACACCAGTCATTGTTTTAACCCTGCGCAGGATATTAGGGACTTTTAGAATACTAGAGCCTCAACCCAAGCAGGTTGAGGTTACTTGAGGTATCACACAGAGCATGCGCACACCTTCTGCGCACGTGCAATACGACGCTCTAAGTTGCTTGGGTTACCCAGAGCGTTCGGGCCTCCTACATTAAAATGTCTCTACGCAAAAGCAAATTCGTCTGTTTTTTTTGCAGGAGTTGTTGTGATTTTAGAACAGCGAGTTATGATGGGCTCTGATTGAAGATAGTGAGTAGACTTCAAGGCAGCTTGCTTTAGGGTCAACCCACTATCCTTCAATCAGAGCCAATTGGAGCTCGACGTTCTGGCATCACCAGAACCCCTCCAAAAGAAGCAGACGAACTTCCGCTCCGCATTGAAAGCGCCACTGGAAGTATCATCAATCAGCCTTGGCAGTCTTGCCACTGCAACGTGAGAGGAACGCCAGCAGGTCGTGTTTTGGTGGAACGATATTAGAATCAGGAGCTCTCACAGCCGCTTGAAAGCGGTCTTCGAACTGCTCACCCGGAGGGGTGTTCGGTCTTCGAAAGCGATTTTAGCAACGATTGAAGCTGCAATCCACTGGAGAATTCCTAGCAAATTGTTTTCGAATTTTTGATTCCTGTCCTACCGCGCTTTTGAAAGCGTGCTTCGAGGTGCATTGCGCTGTCTTGTGTTATGCACGTTAGGAACCCGAGGCCAGCAAATTCTTTCACCTACAACGGAGACATTAGACGCCCCTGGGGGCTGAATAACTTCCCGTTGTCTAAACAATCAGAGTTGTAGGGTTTACCGAAAAAAGTAACGAGAGACGTTTCTTGTTACTTGCAAATAAAAGGAAAGCGTCACCGACTTACGTTACCTCAAAATAAAAGGAACGCATTACCGTTACCGATGAAAAGTAACGCAGGTTACTTTTCCGTTACTTTTATAAATCATGATTTAGTACATTTTACTCTTTTGACATTACAGGTATGCTTAAGCGTCATATTTCAAGAAACATGTGCATCCAGAAACAACATAATTACCTTATGTTTTTTACGGTTCCGCCTAAATACTGTAAAAAAAACGCAAAGAAAAAGGCACAAAAACTAAAAATGTATATGGCTTGGCGCCTAGAAACATGGAAAAAATTTAAGTGTAATTTGTTGAACTCTTGAGAAGAACATGTAACGAGTAACGTGAGTTACTCGAAATAAGTACCGTAAGCACGTTACCCGTTACCGTTTTGAAATGTAACGAATACGTTACTACGTTACCGTGAAAGAGTAACGCGTTACTGGCAACACCATTACTTGTAACGCACACCGCTAACACCGCAACACCGCTAAACAAGAATTGCGTCACTTCAAATTGGCTGCTATGCATAGCTAAGCTAACAAAGTGAACAATTTGTTAATTCACGGGATTTCAAGTGCGTTAATTAATGAGGCTTTCAAAGTGCATCACGCAGAAGGGATGACACGATGGAACTCCAGTGCCAATAAGAAACCCTAGAGAAGAGGAACAAAGGGGACAAAGAACGAACACAAATCTTTCGGTCGTGCACCAGTCACCTGCTTGTGTTTGGAGATTTGTGTTTGTCCTTTGACCCCTTGGTTCCCCTTCTCCAGGGTTTCTTATTGTCATTATTGTCCAGCTGTCTTGCACCTGTGCATTAATTCCTTTGTAAACTCCAGTTCTGTACTTATCTAGATCGGAACGGGCAGGGGTGGGGCTTGAACCCCAAAAATGAACTCTGGGCTCTGTAACGCAAGCTTTCGCTCTCCGTGCTCCGAGCTGCAGTGTGCTAACAAACACACACCTGATAATTTTTCAATTTTCAATAAAACAATAAGCAAACATTGTGAACAGAAAGAGAAACCGTGAGATACATTGGTGCAGTGTCACGACGCGGGCGCTTCTTTTCTTTGTTTCGTTTCTGTTGTAGGATCTGTTTATATCCTGTCCGCCATGTATTGTGGTTTTTGCTCATTTTGCAAATGCACTGGGTTATAAAGGCCCGTTCACAGTCTCGCAACCGAGTACGACCGAGAGAGACGGAACTTGTTGAAACCTCTTAAAATTTCTTAGGACGAGAGCACTCTGGCACTCTGGCGGTGATCCTGGAACTGCATTTCACAAGAGCGAAGGTTTTGAGGTATTTCTGAGGTCAAATGTGGGTAATACCCATAAGAAAGGCTTGTTTATAACGTTGACGACAGCTTTTTCGAACCAAGAAAGAAAGGATAATGCGCGAGAGAAATAGAAAATATGCCGGACTGCCAAGTTTACACTGCTACCCAATAGATGGCGCCAGTGTGTCCTCTCGTTGTAAGAAATATTAGAAGGTTCCAAGGCACCCGGTTCTAAGAGGTCGCAAGTGTGTCAACGGGCCTAAAGTCTTATTTAGTTATTGTTTGGAATATGAAGTTCGGGCAAAATTATTGGCAGCGACCTTTATCTCCAAAGTACTATATTGCATGAAATGTAGTATTTAAGTTGCGATCGTTTACAATTATTTAGAGTACATCAAACCGTAGTGTTACGGAGTCAAGAAAAACCTTTATTAAAAAAGACGGTAAAAAAGGAAATAAAAACGCTGTTTTTTTGTTTTTGTAAGTTAAACACAGCATAAGCCACGGCATTCAAACTGGCCTTATTATACGACTGCGATCCCCACAATCCACATGAACTCTCGATTTGCTAAATAGTTCAGAGTCTAGGACCCAAACTTAAAGATCCAGACCTTGTTTGGACTAGAATGTCCGGGACTGATGGGTGCACCAAATGAGCCTGGTGGACTTTTCACGCTCGTACTCTTCGCCTGAGTAGTCTTTAAAATACTAGTTTTTCTGACATATTTGTGTATATGTGTGATAAACATATTTATGTTTAAATATTTCACTTATCATTTTGCTTTTCTGTTTCCAAGTTCTTTTTTTCTTTAGGCGTGGGAGAAAAAGGGGGGGGGCGGGCGCAGGAACCTTTGTCTTTAACTTTTTCAGGTCAATTAAACGCAGGACAAGCTGCAGCATTGTTTTCGGTCCTTAGTTTTTCTCTCCTTATCGAACCCTAGGTAAAACCGAAAATATAAGTAAAACGAATACACAAATTTCATGACCTCCAAGTCTGTACGGTGAGCACTCGCTGCGCTGCATGTGAGCTCGGTACTGCTACGATAATATGCAGGTTATGCTTTCGTTTTATTGCCACGGAGACATTAAATGCATCCAGTGAGGACAAAGCTATGCGACCATGTTCGAAACTTGTTGAAAACGAAGAGAGGAGCGAGGCTCTGTGTCTTGTGGGAAACAACACACCTCTTTAAGACTACCGATGCTGCCAAGCTTAGGCGATGTCCTCTTCTATTGGATATGGCACTCAATCTGCAGAATATTCTCGAGCACTGTTTAGCCGTAAAGAAAAAAAGACGTATAAATAAGTCAATGACCGGAGTCGAATAAAACGTTGCACAAAAGTGTTTTATGTGGTGCATTTATTATACTAAAATTTCGCGAGTGTACGTTTCTGGCGAAAAATTCAGAAAGAGAAAAACCTGTTATTTTAATGCACAGGGAGAGAAACGAGCTGTCTGGTCGATGCTGTTACTCACAGATCGTACCACAGACGTTTAGATCTAGCTGCCTTGGGGTTTCATCTTAAAGAAGCTTGCAAAGCTTTGTCTTATATGATGTCATTTATGAGTAGCAGCGCCAGCCAGGCAGTTTGGTTTTGTTTATTTTTGTTTACATAAAAATAACACGTTTTTCTTTTCTAGCATTTCCCCCAAAAAACCTACACTCTCGAAATTTGAGTATAAACAATGCACAACGTAAATAAATATTTGCGAAAAGTTGAATTGTACTCGGTTCATTGGCCGATTTATACGGAATTTTTACGACTGAACAGCTCTGGAGAACACACTGTAGATACTTATTGACAACCGTGCGTTCCATCTAGGCCCACAGTTCACAAGCAGTGATTGACATCTTAGAATCGACAAGGTTTCTCTTTAGAGCACTGACAGCCAGATTGGCACGCTTTTCTTTTCAACCTACACCACGCTGCGTGTGCTTTGGCACTCCGCCGCCGTTCCCTAGCAAGACGACTCGCGAAAACATAAATAGCGACAGAGATATGCACTTCGGTGACGCGCGCCTTAACAAAGGTTCTGCTGGAACGCGCGCTCGTCAAAGGTCTGTTGGGGTCGTCGCTGCCACTAGGACGTCAAGTGCCACGTATAGTGTTGTATCAGAATAGCATCGCGATAGCTTCCCTCGAAAGAGATCCAGCCAGTGCCGTTGTTCAGCCCTCGTGTGACCACTGGCCTGACCTATAATGGTGCTCTTCCGCATCGATTGTCGCAAGACTCCTCTCGCCATTAGGGCCAGAGGCGGTGTCTTCCCTCGGCGGCCTGCACTAAAGAAACCGGCTTCGTTGTCACGCCACACTTTCCTAATGGTTCAGGATGAATTTGTCATTTTATTATCTATACGATACTTGCACTATTAAGATTGCAAAAGATATCAACATCGGGTTCGTTTTTCTTTTTTTCTACAGGGAGAATGATTTTTTTTATGATGCATTTTCTACCCGGCTCCAAGATCCACTCACCGCCGGCGCGGATCCGCTCGCGAATTCGCAAGTGTAAACGCAACGTTATTAGGTGTGATAGCACAACTATGTTTAGTGTTTGGCCTTATGGGTTTTTATGCTTCTTCACTGAGTAGCCTAAGTGGCATGAATAGACTAACTGCTACATATAAAATAAGAAGATATAGCAACTGCTCTCACGAAAATTATGTTTTGGCAAATATGTTACTTCAGAAATCACGGTGTAAGGCGCAAAAAGCAACGGACACAAGAGAGAAAGCAGACAAACAGGCGCCGGTTTGTCTGTTTTCTCTCTTGTGTCCGTTGTTTTGCGCCTTACACCGTGATTTTCAACGTTCACCAACTAGCCCAACTACAAGTTCTTCTACTATGTATACTTCAGGCAAATGCTACTTCTAGTCGTGTGTCGGTTAAAAAAAAAAAGAAAAGCAGCATGTTTTTTTTTTTTTGGAGGAAACCTTAATGTTTTAACGGCCAAAGGTTTCGTGACTTAATAACTAATGGCCGAGTCCGAGTCCCACTAGAGCGACAAGAAAAAAAAAAAACCGCCTTGTCTCAAACGCGTGCATGCATGCAGTCGAGGATAACTTTGGCACGCTTGCAATCATTTGGTGCCCGCGAAGCAAGCACGAGTGACCGCAAGCTTACCAAAGATACCTTCGCGTGCAGGCTGCACGTGTTTGAGGTCAGTCGGTGTCGGCTCTTTCTGTTTGGCGCTCTAGACCGTACATAATAGCTTTTACGGCACCGAGGAACCAGCCAATCCTCAAGACGACAAATATTATTGATGCTTTAATTATTAGTTGATTCAGAAGTTCTGGACAAGAATTCAAGAACTCACATAGATAACATTTATGAGTAGGCGTGGTACTCATAAATGTTATCTATGTGAGTTAGTTTGTATTTAGAAAATGTAGGTTCTGTATGGTAGCTATATGAAGCGTCCGCAACATAACGCAATATTTCTTTTAAGCGAGAAAATACTCGTTTTTGTAGTTTGGCAAAAGTTAAACTGATCTAATTCAAATGGGAATTAAAGCAAGCAATATAGATTGTGAGTTTCATTTTAACGGACTGGGCGGCATTTGACAAGCCAACCAACTACTTGTGAAAACATTTTCTTTAATTTTTCAATTTCGTGGCCTCATGTCATGAGCTTAAAAAAACAAAAGTGCCCAGATGTATGTGTTGATGCACGACTTAAATTTGGCGTTGTTCCAATATTTATGAAATATATCATATTTTCTAAGTTACTCACTTGTATAGATAAAATTGCTTTAGAGTTTGATGTGTTAGGTATCTGATCCCCGATAAATAACTGATCCCTGACGATGACAAAAAAAAAGTTGATTTAAAGCCAGATTAGATTTCCTTAAAAATAACGTGGGTATCCTCACCAGAAAGAAATAGGCAATAGTTTGACGCAATGTCTCTAGAAAAAAAGAAAGCAAATAAAAAAAAAAAACGGTTTCACAAAGTGTGCTGCGATTGACAGCAGTGTGCTGTACAATGTTTGCAATGGGTTCTTTGCTTTCAGTGAAATTAATGCAGGAGGCGTGTGTGAGATATGTGTGAGATATGTGTGAGATGTGTGGTTTGCTGGAACGATTGTGCGAGATGTTGCATATGCTAGAAAAAAACACGGAAGCGTGTTTTTTTTTTTTTGGCGAAACGCTTTTTAAGAACGGGTGCGCCCGTGACCGCGCTTGCGGTGGAAGAAGCGAAAGTATCTACGGCGAGCTGATCTGTGGAGGCGCGGAGCTACAGTCTCGCACAGCGCGACCACGTGGGTGTTTCGCAATGGCGGCTGCCAGAGGGAGAGCGTTTTCTCCGCGATCACGTGTTTTCTTTTTCAGAACAGCGCAATACCGCCTAGAATGGAAAGTCTGAGCGCTCGGAGAGATGACGCCAAACTACGTCAAAGCTGACGGCCGAAGGCTCAAATTGCCTGAGACGTCGTCTTCAACGCAACGCACCACCCCTTCCCCCAGTGAATTACGCGGTCACGCCACGCTGCAACTTCTCGTCACCTGGGCACCGTCGGGATGTCGAGTGCGCTTGCGTTGATGTTCAGCACCCAATAAAAAGCAGCGCGCGTGTTTAAAAATGTTTAATGCGAAAGCATTAACTGTCTCATGAAGCGAGCCGACGTCATCAGCTTTCAAACCACGCCAAACGGCTCTCGAATCCTTCTCCAAGTCAAGCCAGCTTCATTCGCCGGTGAGCAAAGGCACCTTTTACACCGCTTCGATCCCATTGGCTAGCGCGCGTCGACCAGGATCCCATTCGCCAGGCACGCCGTGCCATAGGGTGGCCGGTCGTTAAAACTGACGCTGCGCGTTGGTTTCAACGACCGGCCACCTATGGCGTGCGTGTCCGTCAGCGCCAGTCAGCGCGCCAAGACGCGTGTTCCTCTTGTTCCCCTTCTCCAGTGATTATTTTCGTCATTCTTGTCCAGCTCGCTTGCACCTTTGCATTTAATTGCATTATAATAATAATGTACAGTGCTAATCACACTTGTCTATAACGCGCGAGCGTGCGGCTTTCTCCGGGGAGCGCTAGACTCTTGGCATTCGCGGAAACTAAGCTAGTCACGTGGCGCAACATCGAACGGCCCGCTCGAGGGGTGTCCTGCCCACTCTATCAGCTTGATAAGCGATAAAACCAAAGGGCTTTATGGTATATTTTTGTTTTTCGATGACGACATCGTTGATACGCCTTCATGCTTTAGTTTGTTTATTGTTCGAGCAATGATGTTTGTAAAAAGCGTGCGAGCGGCCTTCCGCGTTCGCCGCCCGCTGATAGAGTGGGCAGGACACCCCTCGAGTGGGCCGTTCCATGTTGCACCACGTGACTAGCTTAGTTTCCGCGAATGTCACCAGTCTAGCGCTCCCCGGAGAAAGCCGCACGCTCGCGCGTTATAGACAAGTGTGATTAACACTCTACATGCTTTCGCATTCACGACTCATACGAAGTGGTTAAATGTAGTCGGTCTCATTTTTCGTTTTGACATTTTTGTTAGTAGTTTTAGTCTTGTTCGCATCATTGGCGTCATTGTGTCAATCGTGCATGCTTGACTGCCTTAAACGTCTTCAATGGGGCACCGATGTCGTTGCAGTGTGGCGTCCCTCGTTGTGCCGTAGTAATGGCACCGGAGACCCGAAGGCGACGGTGTTCCGATTTCCGAACGAGAATGATCTTCGTGATGTTTGGACATGAGCGATTCCGCGGGACAATCTCATCATCTAGAGCCACACCAGGGTGAGAACTTCCCCATTTTTTACGGGTAGCGTTAAGGAGCTCGTGACGCAGAAAAGCCGGCGTCGGTGGCGTGACGGGAAAACCCTGATTGGTTGATAGGGTCTTGACGTCAGAGCCACATGACCTCATGCGGGAATAAAGAAAAACACAATCCTCAAATGAAACGTGACGTCACGTGTAGAATGGAAGTGATTCAAAACATGACATGTAATGCGAATTAAGGGTCGCCACATGCCTCAAATGATTTCACTTTATAAAGTAATAATTTGCCTTTAAGAATAATTTGAAGAATTGTAGGCGGGAGTCAAACCCACGACCTTTCGGTTGCGAGCCAAACACGCTACTGACTAGGCCATGTCCGCCGCCCTTCGTGCTCACTGGCAGGAAGAGCGTGAGAAGCGAATGAGAAGTCGATGCGAACGGGGCCCGATCACGCTATCGACTTCCACTTTTAAAGGCGAAGCTTAAACGTCCTAAAAGATCTAGAGCGCAGCTTTTAAGCGCCCGTTCCCGGGTTGAGCGGCGTCGGCGTCGGCGTAACCGCGCGCTTTGCATTATGGGACGTCAGTTTCCCCGCTAAATTTAGCGGGGAAAATGAATTGGTGTTGAGGTCACGTGACGTCAACTTCCCGCTAAATTTAGCGGGGAAATCTTCGCTAAATTTAACGGGAAATTTGACGAAAATTTACTGTTAAATGGGAGGGTAGCAGGAGAGAAGGAGGGAGGGTACGATTGAGAGCTTGAATATCCAACGAGTCGAAAGATCCAACAAGTCAAAAGATCCACTAGTGGATGTTCAGGCGCGTTGGATGTTCAGACACGTTGGACACTCAAGCCTGTTTGGATCTTCCGTCTCGATGGACATTCTGACTCGTTGGACACTCCGTCACAACTGGACATTCTTTCTCGATGGATATTCCGTCTTGCCTGCCACGTGGCCAAGTGGATATCGTACGCGGAGCGGCATACAGTCTCATTCCTCTGGCTACCTAATTTGAGCAATGCCTTTCTCAATGTTTACGTATTTCGAGCTGATAGGTCTTCAAATTTGTTAAAAAGAATGTTGGTCGCTCAGGCAGATTCGAGCAAGCTGGTTAAATTTCTCCAACTTTGCGAAACAACTACAACTGCTGAAAAAAAAAAAAAGAAAGACGTAGAACTTTGCGGATCCTCAACTGCACAAATAACCAATATTTATTTTAGAAATATGTTTTATGTAGGTTTTCGTTTTATTACTAAATTTTCTGACACACAAAAAGGCTTCAAGAAAAAAATGTAAACCCGTACAACGATGAGTGATTGGTGCACACCAGACCAACTGTTTACACAAGAACACTAAGGAGACGAAGCTTCCTAGAGTGATCCATCATTTTTCGTCATGCGGCACCTTTCTCCACGTCTTCAAAAGAGGACAACGTGGTCAGCGGAAAACATGAAATATTTATGCACTTTATGCGTCACTAAACGACTACTGAAAGAACTGTTACGTAGTCCCTGAGAGCACACAAATGTTCGTAATTCTGTCCACGTGATTGCAGACGTCCTGGTAGATGTTAACAAGGTCGCTGGTGAATGAAGCAAACGCATCCATTGAGTGAAGGCTCTCGTTTCTTGCCGAGACGGAGCTTGATGTTGGTCTTGCCACAGCGAGCGGATCAAGCAAAAGAGCCTGGATACGATTCTGTGGGGCATGCTGCGCACCCTGAAGGAATTCAAGTTCCTTCTCGTATTTTCTTTAAAAATTGTGCAGTCTTTTGCTTGGTTTCTCGTTTAATAAAGGCTTCAGTGAACAGTTTAAATTAAAAACAAATGAACTACTGGCAAAGGACCTGTGACAGCAGATAGTTTGAGAATTAGTCGTAATTAAGTAATTAGGTTTTATAAATTATATATTTGCGCTTTCGGAAGACGCTTACAAGAAAAGCACAGTTGGTTTCGATCGCGTAGAGCAGTCTGTTTTTTTCTAAGCTTAGTTGGTTTCAAATGGGACACCCTCTATATTTTTGCCCAAGCCAGCCGTTTTCTCGAGAGGCCAAGACACCAGGGTCATTTATTTTAAATCCGTCACAAAATTACGAGGATCTCCCAGGTACACTTTATTTCAGGGATGTTTTTCCTCACCGCTCGTTTATTCACAAGAAAGCAAAGTCTCCTCAGAAACATATCTACTCAACCACGAATTGCATATTTTTACCATACTGTTACTTTAGGTTCTAGCTTGTCACACTGCACAGCACAATAATATTCTACGTCTCCACGGTTGCCATATTAAGTATCCAGTCTCAGTGGACATTCAGGCCTGGTTGGATCTTCCATCTTGATAGAGATTAAGGCACGGTGGACATTCAGGCCTGGTTGGATCTTCCATCTCGATGGATATTCGCAGTGCATCGGCTGGTTGGATCTTCCATCTCGATGGATATTCCAGTGGACTTGGCTAATTGGTTCTTCCGTCTCGTTGGCTATTAAGACTCGTTGGACATTCTGTCTCAATTGGACATTTCGTCTCGATGGATATTCCATCTCACCTGTCACGTGACCAATTGGATTTTTCGACTCGTTGGATCTTCTGTCTCGATGGATATTCGGGCCGCAAGCGGGAGGGTATGGAGGGAAAGGAGGGGCATAACCCCCCCCCTCCTCCTCCTTCTCAATAGCTGCGCTCTAGTTCGGCATTACAGAGAATTGTAAACGTCTTTCATTTTTCGAGTCATTATGTGCTGTTGTAGAACGCACAAGAAGTCGAAATGTAATCACACAGGAGTGGACGTAAAAGTGCGAGTGGCTTCGCAAAAATGGACGTTTCGATATTTGAGAAACTTGTCGTATTTGGTTCTTACCGAACGCACGTAACGTCATCGGTTTTGCGTGTACGACTTTTCCCCTTTTACGCATGATTACGGCGTTTCAGTAGTTTTCAACGGGTTTTTGAGTTCGTTATATGTATGAGTGAAGCACACTACTTTCTCTCGTTTGTTCACTCTCGTTGACTGTTTGCTCGCGTTTCCTGTTGCTCACACGAAGGAGCTTTCATTTTCTAGGTGTGCGAGCTGCCCTTCACGGACGTTGAAGTGATTCAGGAGACTTCCCATGTCGACGGCGCTACCGGGCGCGTGTAGCAGTTGCGTCGAAGTTCCCAGCGTGTCCGATCAACTTGTCACCTGTACGTACCACGAGAGAAAAGCCGAGCTCAAAGAGGAAGCGAATGGGCGTCGCTGCTGTGCAAGACGCGGTTGCAGAATTCTTCGGTAGTGCCTATCGTTATGTCTAAGTGGTTGTCTGTGATATTTGCTTGCTAAAGCCCTGTAAAATACACGCTATGAATACTTGAAAGTTTTCAGACTTAGGCGCCCGTTTCCGGGATGAGCGTCGTCGCCGTCGCCGTCGACGTAACCGTGCTTTGCATTATGGGACGTTTCCCCGCTAAAGTTAGCAAAGAAATTTTCCCGCTAATATTAGCGGGGAAATTTTTTTCATTTAGCGGGAACATTTTTCCGCTAAATTTATCCGAAAACTTTCCCACTATATTTAGCGGAAAAGTTTCCCCGTTATATTTAGCGGGGATATTGACGTCACGTGACCTCAACACCAATTCAGTTTCCCCGCCAAGTATAGCAAGAAAATATTCACTGAATTTCTCGCTAAATTTAGCGGGAAATTTAGCGTATATTTCCCCGCTTAATTTAGCAAGGAAATTTTCAAAAAATTTAGCGAAAATTTGGCGAAACTTCACCGCTAAGTGGGAGGGGAGCAAGAGAGGAGGATGGAAAGTACGGAGTAGGAGGAGGGGCATACCCTCCCCTCCGTACCCTCCCCTCTTGCTCCTCCTTAAGAGCTCCGCTCTAGTTCGGCATTACAGAAAATTGTAAACGTTTTTAATTTTTTTTTTTGGGGTGAAAAGTATCTCATTTTTGATACTCCAGTTTCCCAGTTTCCATCTGAATGGTTGAAGTTGCGGGACTTTCTCTAGTACAATATGCTTAAGTTTACATATATTTGCTTAATATTATGAGCAATTGTTGTTCAGCTTCACTTTCAAATCAAGTATCAAAACTTCTGTTGCACTAAACATAACGCAAACAAATATTATAGTGCAAAACATTAACAGTTTACGTCAGAGCTATGATAAGAATCTGACTAACACACTGAACGAAAGTTTTCTGTTAGACGTGTCTGTTATGGTTGCTCATACACATAAACAGTTGTGAAACACTTACTATGTTGAAGCCTGCAAAGCAAAAAAATTGCCTAACTAGCGCAAGTAACATCGCAGGTGTCAAGTGCAGTTGAAGCCTCGATAGTGTTCTTCTAGTTGCTGCTCGCGTGTGGTGAAGCGGACGTATTCCTGCGAAGGTTGTGTCGCGGTGGAAGAGAGCCTTTTCACTCACATACGTTTCTCAAAAATAAGTCTACTGAAACTGAGAAAAAATATTTGAAAAAAGAATTAGTTGCTTTCGTAGGCAACACATTTGAAGTACCTTAAGTCCTGTTGAATTACATTTTCTTCTACTACAAAGGTTGATACCCGAGCAAGCATCTGAGTAAAGTAACTCAGAGGAAGCATCTGAGTTAGAAAACACTAAGTCCGCAAGTACACAGACAGCGCGCAAGTCAGCTGGTGGAAGTTTATCATTATCATTTATCAGTTCCATGTCGCCGTGGATTTATATATAAGGAAGGTGGTTCAATGAAATCATTTAGCTCGGTTAGGGACCAGTTTTCCCTGTTTACTTTTGCTACCACTGTAAAAATCCTTTCCTCTTTCTGCTCCAGTTTCGGGTTAATGTCACGATAAACAAAGTCCACCATTTGCAGCGATAATTATTCGATAGTACGGCTTAAACAAACCACTCATATATTAACACATACTACAGCGCACTACTGCAAAAGTACACTCACACCGTACACACACTCCTTACACACGAGAATGTAAGGAAAATGAAACGAACCGCGCTGACTCACAACAAAATAAGTTACTCGTTACATGCAAGTAAAAGTAACGCGTTACCGTCCTACGTTACTTCGAAGTAAAAGGGGCGCATTACCGTTACCAATAAAAAGTAATGCAGGTCACTTTTGCGTTACGTTTTTAAGTTATGAATTTACATGGTTTACAGTTTTGACGTTACAGGCATACATGAGCGCCACATTTTAAGAAATATGTCCATGCGGACACTGAACATAGTTACTTTATCTTTCTTACGGTTTCACCTGAATACTTACAAAAAAAAAAAAAACGCAAAGAAAAACTAAAAAAAAACTAAAAAAGATAACGTGATTGGCGCCTAGAAAAACGAAAAAACGACGATTTGACATAACCGACGACTCCACATCACAAGAGTCGACACCAGCCAATCTGCTCCTCAGCAACTGCGATTCTATGGAGGCATCCCAGGCAGAGGAGACGACGAAGGATTCATCCTAGCGAACATCGCCGTAAAAGGACAACAGACATACCCATGCTGTTGACTCCAACGCAAGAAGGTAGCCGATTACAGCAGCTGAACCCGCCCAAGCTGAATGAGAAAGTCTAGGCGGCTGCAGGCGCACCCTTCGTACGCCATCGATTTACAGCCAGGGAGGACTACTCGTCGACGTAGCAGATCCGGCGACGGTTAACAGGCTCTTGAAGGTGCGCTCCCTGGGAGAGATCCCAGCTCTGGCCACCACCCCAAAAGCGTATATGCAAAATAACGGGCTGATCAAGGGAGTGCCTGATTGGTACTCAAACTCAGAGTTGACAGAATTCCTCGAACCAGTAGGAGTCATTGCAGCACGGCGCCTATACCAACGCAATGGCAAACCAGGCGAAACAGTGCGACGAACAGATAAAGTGGTGATCACCTTTCGTACTAAGACAGAGAACGCCCTGCCAAGGTCAATCTTAGCTTCACACGACATGAAGTGACTGTCTATATCGAAGCGCCCCAGGATGCTTCAACTGCCAAGATGTGGGCCATGAGGCGAAATACTGTAGCGTCACCACGGCCTGCAAGAGACGTGGGGGAGCACATGCCACCAAGGACTGCAATAGCGAATCATCTGTCAAATGCGCGAACTGCGGCGGAGACCATCCAGCCGATTGTGTCAACTCGAAACTCGACTTCAAGCTCTAGCCAAGAAGAGTTTTATCAGAGGCCCCAAATTTTTCAAAAATGCGGATTGCACAGAGGGGGAACGTGCTGCACCACCCTTAAATGCCACAAGCCAAGGTGCAATAGTCACCGCAGAGAGGAATCCAAGGATTAAGGCTCCGAATGACAATGCAGAAAAGAAGAAAACCAAAGCTGCTGGGACAAAAGATGGAGAAAAGCGGACCTCTCCCGAGAATTGAAAGGAAGGGAAGTGGCAGCACATTACTCAAAAGAAACGAATGCCGACACTACCACCACGTTAAAGACTGATATTGCAGGAAGAAAATCATACAGCGACATCGTCACTGGCAAAAGACCTCCTCAAAATTCGAAAATTGAAGATTTAGTAAGTCTAATATTTTCTGTTTTAACAAACTTCATTGCCAACCTACCATTTGGTAATTTCAAGACCTTAATACAAGGAGTCATGTTGTTCCAACCAGCCATTACAGAAATGACGCGAAACTTCGACTAGAACCATGGTTGACACTTCGAAGTGTCAGCCACAACCAAAAGCAATAAAACGGCGAAATATACCGATTCTCATGCAGTGGAACTGTGCCGGACTGCAACATCGTCATATGGAGCTTTCTTTGTATTTAGAACACTTCTCGATTCCGATACTTGCATTAAGTGAGACGGGCCTTCCCAATGACCGCAGCATTTCTAGGTATTTTTGCTACAAAAGTCCAACTATGAGCGGTTTTTCTGACGGGAGTGCATCCCTTTATATACGAAAAGCTCTTCCACAACACCAAATTGACACGAGCGATTGGTGCACCCAAGATATTGAACTGGTAGCAGCACGTGTCATGTTGGCCGGACAGAGTTTGTGCGTGGCATCCGTATATGTACGTGCTGGAAAGAGTCGAATCAAGGTTTCTGAAGTCGTAAAAGAAACCTGCCAACTCTGTGAGAACCCAATCTTACTTTGCAGAGATTGGAATGCTCACCCCAGCCTTTGGGGAGCAAGCAGTGACAATACTCGTGGCCGGGCGTTTGCAAAATGTTTCGAAGTGTGCGACCTTGCTGTGGCAAATGACGGCAGTCCGACATTTTTTCGTCCGGGGGTACGTATAGCGCCATCGACACCACTGCTCATTCCACAGACCTATGCGTAAATTGGACGAGAAACCCCGATACCATGAACAGCGACCAGTATCCGATATTTTTAGGTCTGCATGGATTTCGTGGAACTAAACAGCGTATTCGATATGTTACTCACTGGGATTCATTTCGAACACATATGGAAACATCATCAGAACCTATATTACAAGCAGTCTTGACCAGCGCAAATCAGGCCACCATCGAAACAAAGCTCCCAGAGCACTATACCAGAGCATGATTTCACGTTGCTCAATGTTTCTGCAGCAAGAAGACAGGCCCAACTAAAACTCCAAGGAAAGTATTCCAGCGCTAACAAAACCTATCTAAACAGAATCAATGCAGCGACAACACGATATGCGAAGAAAAGAAGCGTAAACACTGGGCCGATAACCTTGCATCAGCAGATGCACAACAGCAGATGTAAACAAACCTGGAACCCAAATTTGGCGAATCCTAGATGTTTTCACGGGAAGACGAGATTTCCGCCTATCACACTCATCGATGGCGTTTCGTTTGGGCACAAGTGTACAGGAGGCCGCAGAACGATTTGCAGACCAATTTTGTTTGATCGAGAACAAGACAGTCAGGATGTATGACGCTGTGACTACATCGTCCCTTTAGATGCTGCCTTCAACATCGAAGAACTAATATCGGCTTTAAAAGAGAGTCAAAGAAAAAGCGCTCCAGGACCGGATGGAATAACAAACCAGAAGCTGCAAAACACACCAAATGGACGCGTACAAGAGCTTCTCAAGTTTTTTTAACTATATATGGGAAACATCTGGTATACCAGACGATTGGAAAACAGCTTGGGTTGTTCCAATCCACAAGCCTGGTAAACTACGCGACGCGCAATTGTCATACCGACCCATCTCACTTTCATCTTGTGTTATGAAGCTCGTGGTAAGAATGATACACGCTTGCCTCACCTGGTATCTTGAAACGAATCACTTATTACCCACACGAGATGACAGCATTCAGGCGTGTGCTTTCTTCTCAAGATGGCATCGTAGATCTATTAAGTTCAATTGAACAGAGTCACCAAGACAACAAATCGAGACTAGCGGTAGTTTTTGACATTACAAAGGCACATGATAACGTTGATCCAGCTGTTCTTGAAATGTTGAGAGCCATCGTCATCACGGGAAAAGTCCAGGCGTTGGTACTGGGCATCCTCACCAATCGAACGTTCAAAGGTAGACCAGGCGCGTCGTTTACTACATCTCGCAACTGCGCCCAAGGACTACCAGAAGGAAACGTACTCTCGCCAATCCTTTTTAACATCATTTTGGCCAGGTTAACAACATTTCTTCCCAAGTACACTCTCCCCATCAATATATCACTGTATGCAGATGACATTTGCATAGAGGTCTCAGTACATCGACATAATGGTCTTCGAAACGCCGCCCAAGCAGCCATTTCGAGAGCGAGCAATTATTTACATGATTGTGATCTGCAGTTCTCACCACAGAAAATTGCGTTCATGCGTTTTCGTAAAAAAACCGGCAAAGCGCGAAAATTAATTTGACTCTTTATAACGTCCCCCTGCGCCGTGTTCGCCAGCACAAATTCTTCGGGATCACATCGAACTCCCGCCTCAACTGGCATGCGCAAGTCACTAACGTAATAAAATCAACGTTGACAGCAAGAAATGCCATTCGTAGAGTGGCAGGACAATCATGGGGAAACTCGCCGAGCTCTATGATATGTCTTCATTCATCCCTTATTGTCAGTCGTATTCTATATTCATTACCTTTCATTAGATTATCGTCAACAGACTGTGGAGCTCTAGAGCGCACAGCTCGACAAAGCCTACGTACTTGCCTAGGAGTGCCAAGATCAATGAAGAACGAAAATGTATATCGAGAAGCCCAAGCTCTGACTTTACCACTTATGGCTACCAAATGTCTTCTTTCTCAACAGATTCGTTTGCCTACCACGTCTGCAGGAAGGAGCCTCCTATGCCGACTTCGAACTAGGCAACACTCGCGGTTTTTTATCTCTACGCAAGCTCTTCAACACTTTGGGTGGACACCAGAGTTACTGCAAGATAAAAACAACGCTCTATCAACTCCCCCTGGAACGTTTACTGCCCGAAATGTAAGTGCCGCGTTCCCGGTACACACAACAAATTCAGCGCTAACTCAGCTGTCATTAAACTAAAAACTAATAAATACATTTCGAGAAGATACGCCAACCACCTGGAGGTCTACACGGACGGATCAGTAAACCGAAGTCGAAGAAGTAGCACTTCCGCCTACTATGCACCTACTTTACAGCTCGAATGAAGTGGGTGACTTGTTGAGTTTGTGTCATCAACAACAGCTGAAATGTATGCAATTCTAGAAGCCCTTTATATGATAAGAAAATTAACACCACATGTAGTTCTTGTCCTAACGGATTCCCGTGCTGCAGTTCAACAGCCCCAAAGGCCTCGACAAATGTCACAAGTAGCAATGGCGGCCAAATCAATTTCAAGAGCACTAGAAGCAGACGGTTTCGAAATCTCCTTTCAGTGGGTATTAGTTCATGTCGGATTAGATGGAAACAAAAAGGCAGACCAATTTGTCTCCAACGCAGACAACCTTCCCATTATCATGAAGACGCAAGATTATCCTAAAAAATATTACCAAATTATAAATGAACATATCTGGCATTTATACATAGCGCTTTCTTCCCCTATCCAACCGTGTCTAACAGGAAGTCTTTGACGAGCAGAGGCCACACTTCTCTTCCGCCTACGTACAGGAAATGCGCGTACAGGAAAATTACTTCACCAGTGGAAAAAACGCGATACAGACACCTGTAACGGATGTGGTGTTACCGAAGATATTAACCATATCCTAGAAGACTGCCAGAAATTTGGAAAGGAAAGGAAAGATCTCGTATCAGAGTTAAAAAAACATCACTTCGTCGTGGAAGACATTGCAAACATTATTTTCCCTTCTGGTACCCATGCTCTGAGGAAATTACCTCAAAGGATATTCCTGACCTTCCTTTAAGCCACTGGACTACAAGGTCAACTATAAGAAGCACAGTCATTTTCTAAATTTACGAACATAAGAAAGTGCTTTCGTGATGAATAACTCTATCTACAGCTCTCACCTTTCTCTTTATTATTCTCTTTCTTTACGCTCGTTTTTTCCCTTCTCGGAGCGAACAATGTCAGCTTATCGGCTAGGCTAACTCTCTTCGAATTTCATAAGTATTTTAATAAAACGACCTTCTCTCTCTCTCTTCTCTCTCTCTCTAATTCCTGACGGTGTTCAGCTTCAATAATTTATCTAGTTAGTTGGTTACTGTGCCTACCTAAAATTGTACTACAAGATGGCAGGTGAACCTCCCACCCACAATCATGGCAGCGTATACCCAGGTGGCCAGGGTTAGCTCTAGTGCTATTGTTTTTGTGTTCTCGGAGCCTATCCTTCCTTTACAAAAATTTCAATGAGTTTCATTTTGTTTGTAATCTATTCTTGTAGAATACGTTAGAAACTCAATTGAAACTCATTGATAACTTTTGTAAGGGGGCATCGTCCAGTCTGCCATAAGCACATTTTCCCACACGAAAGGGGAAACGAATACACCACTTCCTCTGCGTACTCGACGAAGCTGTTCTAATGTTTCTTGGTACAGCTTACGGTTCGGTGGGAATAAGGTGAGTTCACTTGTTAGCACAGGTTGGAAAGCTTATTAGGAGCAGAGAAGACGATGTCGATGTTGAACATCAAAACAGCTTCGTCGAGTGCGTAGAGGGTGTGGCGTATTCGTTTCCCCTTTCGTGTGGAAAAAGGTACATAGGGCAGACTGGACGGTGCCTTAATGATAGGCTCCAAGAACACAAAAACAATAGCACCTAAACTAACTCTGGCCGCCTGGGCATACATTTCCGTGATTGTGGGTGCATGGTTCGCCTGCCGTGTTGTACAATTTTAGGTAGGCACAGTAACCAACCAACTAGAGAAATTATTGAAGCTGAACACATCGTCAGGAACTATGAAAACTGTTTTAGTGCACCGTCTTTGAACTTGACAGAAAAAGAAGAAAAAAATTGTTGGCGCCTAGGAGATAGGTGCCCGTGATTCGGGAAATTCGGTTGTTCCAGACGTAGAAGACAAAGTACATAAAAATGAGTTGAGAGTCAGCGCGGTTCGTTTGATTTTCCTTTCTTTTCGTGTGTAAGAAGTGAGTGTACCTTTGCAGTAGTGCGCTGTAGTCGGTGTTAATATGAGCAACCAATTCGCCCAAGCTGCTACGTTAACACTCATATAAGTCTCGAGATATCATGGTGTCCGATTTTCGTGTTGCATTTTTTTCTGAATAATTTCGAATGATAACAATAATCCTGCAAATGAATATTGCTGCGTGCCGTTAAACATATTTTCTGTTTCAATAATATTTTATAGCTGGCATCTTATGTAATAAATCAAGTTTTGACCACCAAACGTCGTTCATACAGTGGTTTGTACATGCTCGAAATCGTTTTTTTTTTCCGCCGACCACAAAAAGCTTGTACGCCTTCTGCGCAGTAAAATATGTTTCCGAGTCCAATTGTTGTTTAAAGATTGACGTTTAGCTAACAGGCGTGTTTTTCTCCACTGAAACTCGTTTGTACGACGGTGTATCCACGCGTGATTCGCTCATTCTATACTGTCGGCCAACGCCCATGACGTCACCGGAGGAGCACTAGGGCCTTGTCTTCTAGGCGGTGTTGAAGAGCGGCGGCCCACAAGGGGGAAAGGATGGGGAGTCAGGAGAGGCTTGCCGCGTGTGAGGAACGACAGGGAGAGGGAGAGCAGTGCCTGTGCTGTAGAGTTAAGTTTTTCGTTCGTACCTGAGCATTGGATTTCTCCCGCGGAAGGGGCATTAACATCTACCGCTGTAAAAAAGCCGTAGTTTCGCAGCAGTGTCCTATAGTAATACGGGCATATTACTTAGAGAGGAGCTTTTGCAATGCCTGTTTAGCCTCTGTCGCGGATCAGAGTCCTTGGACTCTGATCCGCGTTGTTCGTTGTCCTCCGACGAAACCAATCACGCACAGTAAATGCGCCGCAGTCCTGCACTCTTTTTTCTGCGCATGATTAGTAGCCGTTGATAGCGTACTCCAGAGACAACGAGCGCCGTGATGATGCACTTTTATCTCAGCTCGATTGGCTCCATAGCCTAGAGGCGTTCGCCCTTAGCCTTTCTGTGAGATATTGGCTCCACCAAACTCTAGTCGATTCCAAGTGGCTTGCTTGAGACGAAAGCAACGCCGAAGACAAGCCTTGCGCATGTCGTCATTGTTGGCGGATCTCCGACTCGCCCCAAGCGCCAACACGCTCGAGATGCACGCGAGACGCCGCGAAGCGGCGGACGCGCCAGTCTTCGGTGTCGCCGCGCGTCACGCGCGTACTGTGGGACGCTGCAAGGCGCGCTTGCGGCAACGCTGACGCCAGCTCGGCGGCGCTGAGCGGGTCCACTAGTTATAACATTAAGGGGAGGCGCAGTTTTTTTTTAATTTTCTATGTGAAGTATCTGGTCCAGCCGGGCGTGCCGCCTCAGTTTGGAAAACGGAAGTGCGGGCAGAGGGCCACCCACGTTCTTCCGGGTCACACCTCAGCCGCCACGCCATGCGACCACTTCTTCACGGAGATACTGTAAGACCGCATGCAGAAAGTGCGCGCATATCCTACTTTTCGAGCGAACAAATCCCCAAGAAAGAAGAAACAATGAAACAGTAAATGAGGCTCTATTGTGCCTCGCTGCCAGTGAAAACACGAGCTTGGAGCACTTGTTAATATATTTTTTTTGCTATAGGTTGGCAGAATGTTTGGTCTTTTTCGCTCGTGTCATGGACTAGTGATTGATAGGTGTAATCATGCTTTGTCGGAAAATAAGAGGAGGGCTGTCAAAGGTGCACCGCATGCGGACAGGCGAAAATATGACCTCTTTTCGTTCTTATCAGTGCAGAACACTAATTTGCGTCCGACCTCTTGCACTGCACGCTTTTTTTCTCCCCAGGCGTTGAACTATTATGTGTACCGTTTAGATGTAGGCATCAGAATAGGGCTTTCATATTGTGGTACGTTCACCGCTAAGCAGATTGGGGAAGTTACGTGTTTGTTGAACCCGTCGAGTGTCTATATATCTTTCGCCACGGGATCATGTTCCCGCCCGTACCCGAGCGCGGAGGGCGAACCGGGGGCCTAATCTGGACACTTGGCGTAAAATTCGGCGAGAAATCCGGCGGCTATGGTTGGCCCGCGCCAAGGCCAAGTGCGGCGTTGGTTAATCACTGCCGCCAGATTTCTCGCAGACATTTTCGTCAAGTGTCCAGATTAGGGCCCCGGGTTCGGTGATAAAGAGGAAGCAGTTGCTTGGTCCGACGACCACGCGTAGTCTGCGACTCTGCAGTGCTTTCGTCGCCGATGCAGTCACTTTTTTTACGTGACCTGATGCAAGAGACACCCGCTGAGAAGAAATCAGTCACCTTTCGTTCAGTTTTCTCAATTTCGTTTAATAAACGAAGGAATATGGGTGTGCCGCTGCCACATATACAGTGCAGACTATTCTACGGTGGTTAATTTCATATACACGAATATTATATGCGCCCACGAATATTCTTTTTAGAATACAATTTACCACCGGCGAGTTAGCACCAACTGCCCTACATAATGGTATAAAGAAACTCGCGTGGCAAGAGCGCAGATGTATAGCTAATTGGTAAGTCTTGAAGAAGACGGCAACCCTCTCTTTGCGAACTTTTTTTTTGTTTTTGTTTTTTGAGGTATGAATATGGTAGTTGGCGCTTTAAACACTGTTTCGTGTTTGGGGTCGCATTCGGGGAAGCGGTGAGAATTGTGAAACCAGACCGCGGAAATTGGCGAGACTGTCGGAAATTCAGCGTTCTCCTTTGTTTCCTCTCGAAAAGAAAGAGTCAGAAGTTGTCGGAAGTGCCGTGCGGAAATGCTGTTTTTCGCCTCAGCGTGCGACACGCGAAAAGATGCTTTCCACTGCAATCTTAGAGACTAGACTGTAACATTGTGCTACTTTCGTTACACCATTCTACAGAATTGCCTTTTTTTTTGTAACCATGGGGTTTTGAGTCGAGCAATACGAAATAGATCACGCCTACAAAAATGACGACCTCGTCCTACCTGACCTCTTCCAGAAATTGCCTGTTCAAGAGGTTTGGTGCTCGCGTTGCTGACCAAAAAACCCTATCCGCACTCCGCCCCAACTGGGTGAACACCGTACCACCATACAGCGGACTGCGTGACGCACGTTAAAGACCCCAGACTAGCAGTCGTACTGCACTGGAAACATTTCTCACCTACAGCGGAGACACGCCCATCGTAGCTGTTGACTGAATTCCCAGTTTCCCAACAAACAGACAACACAATTCAGAAATCGCGGGTTCGCGGAGGTTTTATTATTGAACGCACGTACGGAGCACGAGCGCCGGCTTGAGCGTCTCGCTTGAAAGCATGGCATGGCCTGCTTCGGGAAATTGTGGAAAGTGAACTTTACCCAAAATAGTTATATTCCGCGACATATAATGCTGCGTTTGAGACCAGCTTCTATTGGGTGTACAGGGTTTCCGGGAAAGGACGCTATAGCAGTTAGAAATAATCCAGGAAGAAAGACTACCAGGTGGGCAGTACAATATTCGCACCTACAACGCCCTTATATAGCGGCGAGATGTTACGGTGGCGCCCTCGTATGGTTCACTCTCGTGACGTCATGACCTTTCGAACAACAAGTTCGATGGTGTTTGTAATGATCACGTTGGAAGCTTTGAAATCATAGCGCTCTGAAACCAACGCTGCCAACACCGTCAAAATTGCAGTTCATACATTCCTCTTATTTCCGTCGATGAGAAACCCTTTGCTGACGTCATAGTCAGCTAGCATTCGGCCAATACTGAACATATGACCACAGCGACGCTTTTGATCGCGCACGTCGCCAATGGATGGCGGGGCGGTTGTTCCAAGATTGCGGAAGAGACGGGGATAGGTTCTCAAGGACTTTCCGTGCGCCTGCTCGCTGACACTGTTCAGTGTAATAAAAGTAATATATTTGGCTTCAAATACGAAGCGGTAAGGTGACAGAGATGTCGACGTGCGTTAAGAACATGAGCATGTTGATTTTTAAAAGTTGCAAAGCGGAACACAACAATTCGTGACTTAAAGCGCTCGCCTTTCCGTTGCAACTGCTTGTTGCACGAACACGCCGACCAGAACCATGCGGTAAAAGCAGCACCAAAGCCGACAGTACCTGCCACCGCCGCCGTCCCCGTTCCTCTGGTTCTTCGTTCGTCCGCGAGAGTGCGAGCGGCTGGCCGGAGTTGTGAATAGTGTCTACACAGACCCGCACGTTTTATTTCTCAAAAAGAAATATTGTAATTAGAGAACGAATAATAGAAATGTGAAGGATGTTAAATGTACGTGGTTTTGCATATTTATAATTACAAGTATGCAACACACATTTGATTCGTATAGTTAGTTTTTAATCGTTCCTGCACATTACACAAAAAATTGCGCAACGATCACGCGACGTGATGCGTTAGACAGCGACAACTGTGCTGCTTATTGACGATATGACGATGACGTTCGATTGACATTGCGCCGATTATGCGTCATACGGTAATCGGATATTGAAATGACGTTGCATTGATTTAGCGTCGATACGTTGTTAATGCTTGTCGCAGAAAAGCCGGCGTCGGCGTCGGTAGGACGGGGAAATCCTGATTGGTCGATAGGGTCATGACGTCACAACCACATGACTTCGCGCATGAATTTCAAACAACCCACAACGCTCACGTGAAGTGTGACGTCACGCGTGGAATGGAAGTAATTAAAACATGACATGTAATGGGGATTAAAGGTCGCCGCACGTCTCAAATGATTTTGCTTTATGAGTGATTCATTTGCCTTAAAGGGCAACTCCGCTTCATTTCTGATATTTAGAAAACTATGCAGCCCTCTTCAGTATCATATAGGAAGACCCCATGTCAAATATTACGATCTAATTCCGTCTATATATTTAATAAACTGGCCAGCAAACTTTCAAACGATCCAAGTCGCCGAAATCGGCCGACTCTAGCGTGCGACGTGAGGCGCAATCGTCAGCGCAGTCAATGCGACGGAGTTGGAGCGGCCAACGTTGAGCCACTACGCCAGAGGCATGACTACGTCATTCTCACGTTTTGTTTGTTTTTACTTCTCAGAGCGAAATTGAACGATGACGTCATGAGTTTCTCCTCCCGGTGTTGGCTCTACGGCGTCCACGTGATCACCGTAACGCGGATGCGCTAGTTTGGGCTGCCCTGCGCGTTTATCGCATGTCCGGTTTCTCCGCTCCCCCTCTCCTCTTTCGTGTTCTCCCCTTCCTCCTCTCCCCCGGGCCATCACCGTCCACGCCATGCGAAGGGACCTGCCCGCGTCGCGTGTCCTGTACCTCGCCCCCACGAACGTCACAAGACCACGTGGTTCGACGTGACGTGGCCATGACTCTGACAACACGAGACCAATGTTGCCTGACGCAACCGAAGTTTCGGTTTCGGTATCAGCTGATGTTTAAATTAAGATTACACAAATAATATTCAACATTTCGCGAATCCGAAGACTTAGAGCTGTTGAGTAGTACTTCGTGAAATGGAATCACATGTAAGCCTAAATTTTTCGGAATTGAGCGGAGTTGCCCTTTAAAGAAAAAACATTTGAAGAATTTTAGACGGGATTCAAACCCACAACCCTTCGGTTGCGAGCCAGACACGCATGACTACAGTTCGATTCAACCTAAGTCCTGACGCAGCCGATGCTACAATCGCGATCTAAGGGCTTTCAGCGTCCCTGCCAAGTACGCGCGCTCGTGCACTGCAAACACTGTTCTGGGCCACATGCTCGCGCTTGTAGCGTCGGCTGCGCCTGGACTTAAAGAACGACGACCAGTTCGAGCTTTCCACTCTTCCCCCGATTCCTTCTCTCCCCTCTTCTACCCTGTCCACGTTGTCCTGCTTTCTCCTCCCCCATGGTGAGGGGGATCTTCTGCCTTGCAGAATCTTGAGTCTGGCCGACCGCCTTTAAGCTGAAACAGACTATGGGTTACGCAGACACGCTTGCACGGCTTTCGCGTCCCACTCTTAAAGGCGAAGCTTAAAGGACACTGACAGGGTATTTCTGCTCGCCAAGGTTTTTGTTTGTACATGACATCAGAGCTCAAAATACCCAAAACACGATTTGCGACTTGGAATTCGTTTTCTTTCCGTCCAGAAACCGCCGATCGAGAAGTGGCCGGTTTGAATCGCGCTCACTCTCTTCTCCGTGGTCGCGTGCCGTTTTCTATGGCTTTGACACAACCACCAAAGGTAATCAAAGTCGTGGGTCATTGAAGGCGCGCACTCAGTATTAAAAATAGAAACAAAATATGATACCTATTTTTAGTGGCTTCTAAAAAGTTCCAAATACGTTGACTGAAAAGAAAAAGAAAAGTTGTACAGCCACGTGAGTTTCCGCCACACTCTCCTTTCCAGTCCAGTTTTGGTTTCGGTTTCGAGCAGTTGCGTGTTTTGACTTTATTAAAAATATACGTGACGCCGTAGAAACATTTTGATTGGGTAGTCTTCTAACATCAGAATGGATCGCGTAACAAAATATAATAAAAAATGGGGATGGAGTCGGGGGTGTCAGCGCCCTCGTATATCTTTAACGCGATAGCGCTTAGGAACTTGGGCCGCAGAAAATGTGGCGTCGGCGTCGGTGGGACCAAAAAATCCCATAATGCAACGCGTATAGCCACGTGTGACGTCACACATTGCTTTGACGTCATGACCATATCGATCTTCTAAATTTGGAGGAAAAATTATTCGCTACAAATTTAGCGGAAAATATATTCCTGCCAAATTCAGCGAAAAACTTTAACTGCAAATTTAGCGGAAAATATTCCCGCCAAATATATCGGAAATTTCAGCGAAATTTAGCGGGTCGATAGGGTCATAACTTCACAGCCACGTATGACGTCACACGTCACGTCACGTGACGTTACGTGACGCTACCGACGAGACAACGCACACACGCTTGCACGGCTCGGGAACGAGCGCTGGTTCACATGAGAAGGCTTTGCAAACGAGGCCCGATGACGCTATCGCGTTCCACTGCAACGACGTTTTCAGTAATTTTTACTTTGCACCGAACCTGAGCGCACTGAATGTAGTCACTGAGTCAAAATTTTATTTTCTCGAAATTCGCTTTATTTTAAAAGTTATAGGCAAATTAAAATTACAAAAACACGCAAACAAATAACGTCCCTCTTGACGTCCCTGCATGGTCCTGGCTTGGGTGGCCAATGGCAGAATCGAAGCGCGACTGGCCAATCGGCTGCGGCTTACGTTGACTGTCGCTTCCCCTGCAGCCCCTCCTATAAAACCACCTCTATCACCATTCCCCCTCTACCCCTAGACTTTTCTCCCCCCCTCCCCCCTCCCCCTGAGAGCCAGTGACAAACGCGCCAGGTGTGCATCCACTATTGGCCCTCTCCTTCCTCCCCCCCTATCCTATTCATTCACAACGCTCAAGAAGAAGAAGCCACTTGCATGTCAACGGCTTATTGCTTGCTTCAGCCCTCCACCGCGGTTGCCGGCATGAATTTACCGGGTCTGTCGGAGTTGGAGCTCCGAATCCTCGAGAGAAGTGCGGAGCTGGGAGTAGTACCGTACGAGGACACTCCTCGTAAGCGCCCGGAGCGCGCTGGTGAAGCCTCTTGGCCCCAGCTCGACGACGCTCAAGTTCCGGGCAAGTTCCGTGTGGGACTCCTGTGGCCCGAGACTCGAGAGACCCCAGCAAATACCGTGGAAGCCAATACTGGCAACTCCCGCGGAAAGCGGGCGAAAAGTGATTGCAGCGCCCCTGGCGAGCTCGGAGTCTCCGCTAGCAGACGAATTCTCCAAAATACATGGGTTTTGCCTATCTCCGTGCGAGGTGAACAACAAAAAAAAAAAATTGTCACGGACATTCGCTGTTTCGAAAGTTAAAAAATGGGTGCCAGCTCATGAGTGAAGGACATTTTCTTCGCGTGGGAAAGATGTTACAGCTTGTAGGGTGCAATTCTGGAGTTCTCCCGAAGAAAACATTCTGTCACAACTTATGTAAGCCAAGCAAAACACAAATGTATGCCTTCGCGCTGTTTCGTGAAAAAGGGCAATGTACAAACATTTCAGAACATAGCTTCGTTTCAACTTTATTGATCTTACCAGTCAATTCGTTTTGTTGTTGCAATTCCCATTTCTCATGAATGTCTTGCTTATAACCGCTTCGTCGAATAGGCGAGCTGGCTAATCCCGTTAAGGTCGTCTCCGGATGAAAAAGCAAAAGTCAATATCGAACCACGTACGTTACGGCGATGTCAGAATGCTCTGAAAGAGATCGTTGTGCATATGCAATCTGACGCTATTATAGATTAATAAAAGCGGAGTTACGAAAAAAGCAGACTTCTCGCGCTTGCAAAGAAAGAAGGGGAGAGCGCCGTAGCCCCGCAAAAAAAGGTGATTTCAGTCACGTTATTTAGAGTGCACAAATGCCGATTGTTAGCGCGGCGACGACTAACATCTTCTGCTTCGCTGCTTCTTTACTTCTGGGATAAAGGCCGACACCCGTTGAACCGTCTCCACTCTTTCCATTTTTGAGTCTTCTTTCATTTATATTTTTGAGGCGACGACACTCTGCCGCGTTCTTTCTTCCTCCTGCTTTTATGTTGCTGTGTTTTTTTGTTTTTTTTTTGCTCTTTTTTTGTTTTTGTTGTTTACCCGACGCGTAAGCCATCGCGTATCCTTGTTTTGTTTTTAGTGTTTACTCTCTTTCCTTCGCTTCGACCCCAGGTTCGTCTGTTGGTCTGCTACGCTTGGCTCGGACATTTTGAGGGCCGTCTGCAACTTTGTTGTTGTTGTTAGTTGTTGTTTTCTTCCACTGTCGTCTGCGATAACCTCCTATTTTGGCCTTCGATTGAGTTTCTGATCCGAAATGGTCTTACGTACATTTTGATATTTATTAAATATATTAAGAAGTCTATAACCTCGTTATGCATTTTTATTCGAATTTTATTTGTGTACGCCGGCCGGCACGTCTGCTACGGGTCATCATTTGTTGATCAACCGGCCGCATTCGAGCATACACCAGCGCATAGGTACTTAGAAATGGCAGGCATGCCGTATGCTTCCTACTATTGCAAAAACAAATTTTTGCGATGTGGTGGGAAATCTTTCTACCGCTTCCCGAAGGCCGAACGAACGTGAGTAACTAAGTTATGCAGCATTCAAATTAAACTGTTAAAAGTGTAAATAAACAAACGTACAACAAGCAGCTGAAAAAAAAGGGATGCTTTCTTCTTTTTTCATTAGTTTCGTCTGTTGCTTCCGCTTTGTTTATTGTGAACTCAACACCGCCGGCGATTACCAGCTATTCATTTGCTGCTTTCCATTTTTCTTTCTTTTTTCTATAAGCGCCGCAACGATCGTCGTAGTTGAAGCAGTTTTTCGCTGGGTATCTGTATCGTCTGCTAACTTGTTTGTTTTATTCGCCGTTGTTCGCTTCTCTTCCCCGTTTCTTTTTATTTTCGTCGGGAATGGCGACACCATCTTTTCTGCAAAATTCGGTAAGTGTTTGCACGGTCATTTTTACCCTTACTTTTTGTTTTGTTTTTATGCTCCAGCAGCTCGTGCGCTTGCTCTGGTAATATTAACATGTCGTTTGTGCACCTTTTAATGATTACGACGTAGTTCGAGTAGCGAAACGCCTTTTTTCCGCTTCCCAGACGCGCTTCAAACGCGTGTGATCCCCTGAGAGGCGTTTGAGACCGCTAAATAAACTGCTCTATCTTTGTTTTTGCGCGCGTTGTTATTCGATTGTCGTTGCAGTTTCGATCAGTGGATTCCGCTTTGCAAGCGGACTGACCGTAATGAATTGTTTCTGCTGTTGGGGTGACGAAACGGGGCTCGAAAAGCTGGAGGACGTCGCGGAGCCTATACTTTTACATTGCGTCGTGTGCTTCCGTAGACTCCGAGTCCGCTAGAGGCGCCACTGTCACGTTCGCCGCCGCTCCCATAGGTTTTCGGAGGAGTTTCCAGTATTGGCGAAGCTATATCGTATTTG
>JAZHYW010059470.1:0-65636 GCA_037355805.1 Ixodes ricinus | reverse complement strand
AACACGCAATGAAGTCGATTTCAATTTGAGATGAAGGAGCAGGTCGCTATTTTCCCTAAACAGAGTTCCGAAGCGATTCTATAAATTGGTGTTGCCTAGAACGGCATCGTAGTTCACCGTTCGCCCAAAGGAACGAGCCGCCATTTGCTAAAGTGTTGTTTGATGAAACGTCGTTGGATCGGTCAGGCTTCGTTCGCTAAAACGACGTTTGATTATGTCAGTCGCCCTACAGGTCATGCCCAACTCAACGTTAATCGCGGCACATGGTAGTGTGTTAATACTTCAAGATTTATTGCTTGTACCATTTTGACGAAGTGAATAAAAAGTACCTGTCAAAAATTAACTTGACTTAGTTACAAGTTACTGGTAAATGTACCTAAGATTTAGATACAAATACAAATACCGAGAAATGAAAGTACCTAGGTTTGTACCGTCTAGTACAACAAAAGTACCTAGATACCGATTTCCAGTTATTTGTATCTAGGTACATTACAACCCTGGATGTTTCCTATTTGTACCATCTCAAAATGTTTTATTTCTCCTCCCCTCCCCTCCCCCCCTTACGGCAACGTCTTTTACAAGAGGACGTCCAAAGTATTAAATAAATTATCAAAATATTTTTTTGTCTCTCGCGCCGTTGATTTTTGTCCGGTTCTTTCTATTGGCAGCTGACACAGAAACATACTATTTCTCACAAGTAATTGGCTTTCTTTCGAATGAGTTTCTTTTATTGTACTCAATAATAATATGAAATTGATTACGGTGTGTTTACTAAGTCAATTGAAACATGTATGGAACCCCCATTCCCCAATTGCGGTCGTGGTATTAAGTAGAACTTTCTCAGTGTGTCACCCGGTAGTTCTATTTTATGCAACGACTGAACGATTTTTAACAACCCTGTTTAACCCTAATAAACACATCTCATTTAAACAAAAAAAACATTACAAGTTTGGAATATCATCTTTAATGTGTTGGAAGATTATATCCGATGAAAAAGTTTAACCCCTGCAAATAAAAACAAAACGCGTTAGGCATTCTACAGGCCTACCGAAAAAGCTAAGTGTTGGTTTATAAATGTTCTCGGCTTTGGGTCGAATTAGGGTTGCAAATTGTCGCCGTTTGCTTTCTCTTAGTGGTACAGGGGCGTAAATATGTTAACGGACGGTGATAAAGGCTGTTTCAGATATTAACGTTGGAGCCTGACAAACTGCGCTTCTAACGTTTGGACCGGCGCTGACAACCAGATGGTTGAAAACGTTAACCGAGGTTCGTGCAACTCGTCATGAAAGTGAAAGTGAAAGGAAATGAAAGTGAATAGTGAAAGTGAAGTGCAAGATGCGTAACACCCTCGGTAGCACTCAACCTCAAATATCCGTGGCAGTCTTCACTTTTCTCAACCCTCAGTAAGTGCACATATTTAGTCGTCACAGCGTATGAATTCTCTCTTACCTACTTTGCTTGTCATTACGACAGAAGTCAATATTATTAGGTATTCGTTCATCTTTTCATAAATATTGTTGTCTGAAAATGCTTACTTTCATAACATACATGTTTTCGTCATTCTAGATACATTAACCATGTGTCAGCAAACAGGTTACCCTGATTGACCTCGTCGTGCAGGGTAAGTAAATATGTAAGCGAAAAGATTTCTGAATTACACCATCAACCAAAACCACTCGGAATACAATATTAGGCACAAACCCACTCAATGTTCGATATTTGAATGACCTTCTCATTTTCTGCAAAATAAACAGTGCGCCTTCCTGATTTGTCGCTTCACGACACGACAGTCGCGCTTGATTGACTTAGCTGTTTCGTCCTAATAAACGAAGGTCAGGCAACAAAAATAGCACCAAATTTATCAAAAAGACGAAGATATTTTTTTTAAAGTAAGACTCAATACAACAGAAGCGCGCGTCATATTTTTATAAAGTAAACTATTTTGCATGAACGTTTAGTTAAAATAAAGGAGACGCCTCAATGTAAAACATTACATAGACCCCTCCCTCTGAATGCTGTTTCTCAAAAATAGATGTATGTGTCTTTTATACAGAAACTTAAACCGAAACGAAAATCCGCATCCAGAAATATGTTCAATAGCCTTTTTGTTTTCAAGAACATAACTGGAACCGAAGCCAGAACAGAAACCAGTACAAAATCTGGAAACAAATTACCGCGCACCCGTATACCATAACAGTTTGGTACTAAAGAATATTATATAAATGATACATTAAAAGAAATTTGAACGGGGGGGGGAGGCTTCCATAATAAAATTCATTTTGTAGGGCCTCTTGACGTGGGTACACTGCAGAGTGGCAGGCCTTGCGTGACTGATGCCTGCATACTTCTCGTAATAAATACGAGTTGTGTTCAAAACTAGTATTGTAGCGAAAGAAACAGGTCAATTCGGTGTTTTACACGCCGCAATCGACGGAAGTGGCCATCATAAATCATTACGTCAAAGGGCGTCCTTTTATGAACATTTGAAGGCGCGCTACCCACGTTTTGTTATCATGTACAGGAAACCATTGCGACTTCGGCACAAGAGCGACAGCAAAATTCTAATGATGTCCTAGACTCGCCAAATTGACTTCGTCATACACCATGAACCAGAGCGAGAACAAAAAGTCAATTTTTGTGTCAGACTCGACAAATTTCTTACAGAAATCTTGGAAATTATTTCGAGTCGTGAGTGGTGTTTTGAGCGGCATCAGCGCTTCAATAATGTTAGACGATCCCTGGAAGACAACGATAGGTAAGGTAAAATTGCCCTGACGTTTTTTTTTGTCTTCCAGTGATGGTAAATTAATATTAAATAGAAGATCGACACAAAAATTGCGAAACCTTTGAATCGATGCTTCAAATACATTTATCTAAGACACCTATGCCACGTTTATTTAATGTATCTGCTTATTTGCAGTTTTCTTGCATCACGCAATACGGCAGAAAGTTGGGCGAGTTGGTGGTACATGTTAGCAGTAATATGAATACCGCCAAAAAACGAACGACGAAACTACGAACTACACACACAGCGGTTCCTGTGTGTACTTCGTCTTCTTGCCCTTCCTTTTTTGGCGCTATTTATTTTACAGATAGCATAACGTGCTTTCCTCTCGCACAGGTGAATGCTTTCACAAAGGAGAAATTTAAGCGACAGAAATGTTTTTTTGCTCCTCAGGGTTGAGCCCTGCCTGTGAACAGCCTGATATCACCTTGAACTTTAAGTATACTATCTCCAAATTCGTATCGATTTTCAGAGAATGTGGCAAATTATTGTCGGAAGTTCATTTTTAGAAACATTATTCAACATAAATTGTGTTCAGAAATGAAGGGAAGGCCATAAAAAGAGTGAATTATTTTGTTTATCATGATTTAAGGGTTATATAACTTGTTAGAGGTTTGAACGTCACTCGCGTTGGCATAAAAAACAAATTGTTTGCCACGTCAGTACTCAGCCTAGCCAAGCGGGTATGTATGTTGATTCCAGGAAAGCCGCTTATGCTACACCGACGGCATATAAGAAAAGTATAGGTAAGCCTAGTCTGATCTTCCGTAACCACGTTAAAACGGTTGAGAGATACGCTGTGGGGGTTACTTTATTGTTTAGGATCGACCCATATACTGAGCAAAGCAGTATAACCTGAATGTTAGTTTTAGGAAAAGGTAGTAAGCGATGCATTCAAGCTAAACATTAACTTAAAAATGATTAACAAAGAAAAATTCCGAACAAAGCAGGACCATAAATTTTAGGAGATCTGCAGATTAAACTCTTCTCTGACTGAAGTACCAGCAAAGCCTACCTTAGCCTTCTTTGTTTCATAGGTAGCTTTTCGCGACTAAATCTATTTATTAGCTCTTACCCAACTTTAACTCCTACGGTGAGCCTAATGACATAACTTCAATTAATATTGGCTAAAACGTGATTGTTTGCTCTTCTCCTTCGATGGGAGAATCATAAATATATCTGAAAATTAATTAAAGCAAAAATAAATAAATCTAAGAATTAGAGCCTGAAGTTAAATACAGCAAGAATATTAAGAATATAAGTCTCATTTATGAAACGGGCTTTAAACAACACAATGCCAAAATCTGGAAAACCAACATGAAAATGACAATCGTGTATTTTTTTATATTTTACAGCATTTTCAGGCGCATCTACAGTGGCCAGGGCAAGAGTAAAACCGTCATCAAACAACACAAAGTTAAGAAAAAAGAACAGCAATGTCGTACTAAAAGATGGCAAAACTAAGTGCAATTACAACTACCAAACAAATACTTCAACACGAAAGCAATTCAACAAACAAACAAAAATTGCGGTGGCTTAGCTCGGCTATGCCAGGATATACGTAGCGTGAGCTTATGCGCACAAAATGAGAGGCGCTATCAAGCGGCTCCGGTGCAGCGTCAAACTTGGCTACTGCGCAACGGAGGCGGACAGCTGGGCACGCGGCGGCGCCAGTGCGTCTGCCGCGGCTATGACGTCACCCTCTGGAATGCGCAGACCGGCGAGGCCGCGCGGTGGCGGCGGAGTGCGGCGGCGGCGGCTCCGGCGCGCCAGCTATGCGCCGTGTGACGTCACTGCTCCTCGCGCTTGCGCAGCACGGCTCTTTGACAGCCACGCGAAACTGCTCAACCTCGGCCAGTGTAGCTCACGCTACAAAAGGCATGATAAACTTGCCCGTGTTTTGTGACCGCTGTGGGATTTGATGACGCGCAGGAAAACGCGTTCGTTGTAACCAGCAAGCCAAAAGATTCATTAAAGGCATGTTTTATTTCTTGGTTTTACAAAACAAAACGTTATGGTGTTTCTTCCAAACAATAATTGCATTAACATTCATTTTTATTTAACTACAAGATTAACTCGGGGTAAAAGTCTGATTTGGTGATTCTATAGAGATCAACACAATTGATTGGCACACACAGCGTTTTGTTTCAATAAAACTGTATATGGCCACTCGCCTGTAATAAAATGCACGAACTTACCGTCGCAAGTAACAAACCTAGGTAGGCTATGAGGTCATGGAAGGAAGAAAGAAGTAAATTTAACCTCCCACCGTCCTCGCCGTCTAGTCCTGATCTGCAACTCTCAGCTGGGCATGCGCGGAGCTCAATCTTACAATCTCACATAGGTTATAAAGCGCTTAAAAAAGGCTGTAGGAGGAGACTCGCCAAGGCGAATATGCATCGCCTTAGAATTTATCACATTCCCCAGGCATTTCCGCGTTCCTGAGTTCTAGAACGGTCCCAATTGCTCATCCATGTGGAAGCGAGGGATGCGCCAAGTCGCGTGGATGTGCGAAACTATGGTGAGAGCCGGAAGGAAGGACGTGACAGTGGCGCAGACTTGGAGCGAAGGGGCAGAAGGCTAATCTTTCCCGGAATTGTTAACTAGTTTCCGGATTGCTTGTTGGAGCGTCGCCCTGTTGATTGTTCGAAGCTATTTCTGTTGGCGAGTTAAGCCTATGTGCCTCGTTGTAACCCTGATGTATTCCGAAGCGAAGAGAAGGGAAAAATAGACATTTCAGTTTGATGGTCAATTTGGCCTAAGAGTACTCTTCGATACCATACTGCTCCGTGTTTTTTTTTTTTTCTCGCATTGTATGACACTGTTAACGCAAACAGGACGTCGCCGCTTTTTCAGATTTTGCATCAAAAGGCTAATGAGAGGCAGTGCCTCAAATGAACATTTTCATCCACTCATGTTGGTTTGCAGATAGCTTTTTGTTTGTAGGAGAACAGAAAATTCAGAGATCGCTGGTTCGCTTTAACAGTGTCGCGTTTCGTTATCGCGTGTAAAAGTCGTCGAATTTTATGTTTGGACAATTCTGTCGTTTACAACGATGTAAGATCGTGCAGAACAATAAAAAAATACACAATTGGTTTACATTTGATCCCCTCTTTTCTCCCAACTAAAGCGATGGCCTAGATACCGTTTGATGGTTTTAAGGCATCAAGGATTACACTTCATTTTTTCACGCTAAGTTCAACCACAGCCGGCACTACAATGTGGCTTGATCATTGTGCGTGATGTGTTGAACCCGTCATATCAAGTGCACAAACAGAACGCCATGACGCTGGCACATTTGGCGTTCCTTGATTGGTTCCCACAAATCGTAGCGTCGGTGGCGGTCAGAGTTACAGTGACACGGACTATATATTATCAAAAGAATTGCCTTATTTTCAGCTTTAACTTGGGTGAAATCATCCTTCTATTTGTTTGCTGAAACAAGTGCACTATCTTGTTACGACGCCCTAATAAATTATAACGCAATATGTTCACCAAACAATTTATGTGGTTCCTTCAAAGGACCAGGATGCCATCGTAATCCCGCTGTACGCGCACGCCCTTCTGAAGACGGATCACCGGACGTCACTCCGCCATTTGTTTCTTTTCAAAAAGAAACGTCGACCACCGGGTAGAAAAACACGCATTACTTTTTTTTATTCTCGACACGAGAGATACTAAGTGTATTCCCCGTCTGTGGTCATTTATGTGAAAGAAACTTCATAGAAAGCCTCCGTATGAGCCTGCCTATTATTTCTTGTACCTCAGAACGGACCACGGCGGACATTACGGTTCATCCCGACCAGTCCGGCGCTGTGAACCTGTCACGTGACTACGCGCTTAGCAAGTCGCAGCCTCCTCCCGCCGGTCACGTGACGTTCACGTGGCATTGGATTGGCTTTGTTGGCTCGTAGGGTCTTCCGTGGTCTCTCGTAAGCTGTGACGGTGTATAGCCTCCATATATTCGCCGTTGATTGCCTCGAACCCTCCTCCCAACGCCGATGTTTGCAGACTCCTCCAGATAGGGCCTTCAACAGATATTCTAACGCTGGAACACTCCCACTTTCTCTTGTGTCCTGGCGACTTTGAGGTTTCTCGGAGTCGTTTCTTTGTCACCCATTTCCCAAGCCTGATTCTTCGTGGTCTTTGTTCCAGGCGTTTTCCCTGATTTGTTTGCTTTACCCGCTTTTTCTTTAAACTTTTGGTCGGGTCGGTCGGCATGAGGTCAGTCTCTGTCTTGACCTGAGCTTCCCACCTTGTTTGTTATCTTGGCTGTGATGCTTGTAAGAGTTGGTGAAACGGCCAACCTCGAGGGAAGTCCTCTTCACTGTGCACGACGGAACGCGATGGGTCTTCAAGATTATGGACGATGAAAACGGTCAATGTGTAGCAGAGTTCATTCAGAATGACAGAAGTCGACCGCTGTGTTATGTCCGAAGGAGTAAAAATAGAGTTCATATTTAAGAAGAAGGTTTGCTTGCACGAAGTTTTTGAACACTAGATTGTTTTGTGTTTTGCATGGATTCAAATAGAGTCACGAGATCTTATCTTGTTAAGCTCTACGGTCAACTTGAAAGCGCTTAAAAGGCTTATTATCGTATAATATAAAACTGGCTTTGAGGCTATGATGGAAACAATACGCAAGGCCACACGGATAACTCTCTCGTTTTAGCACAAGCAAACATTCAAGAACTAGTTTGATCATAAGGAGTATTATGAGTTTGACTGCACAAAATGCAACATACGCTACGCTGCGGCAAATAAATTGTTCGAGTGGAGTACTTGTATATAAACACCAAGCTATTGTCTTCTTTTAAGAACGCGAACAGGTTTTTCTTCTTATTCATTATTAAGGCTCGAATGAAAAAAAACACTCGCAATCTGGGCCAACTTTACTTGTTTTAGTCAAGTCATGCAGGAAGTATTTCAGAATCATGCATTGCGATAAAAAGTTTACTTAGCTGAATATATTTTATTCTAAAAATATAACGTTTTCCGAGACAATTCGCAAGCTTCAGAATGACTAGAGTCGATGTGATATAAAAATGCATAGATAATTGCTGGAAAATTCTGCTGCACGAGAAACTTGTGGTTTTAGTCCGTTTTCTGCGCTTTCGGCACTTTTTTTGGCTAGTTTAGCGACGGGCTTAACGCGAGACATGTACACTCGATAGCCGCAGACCTTTCTTTGACGACAACTAACCACTGTCTAGCGGGCGAGCGCAGCGCGTGAGTGATTGCGCGATCCGCAGCCAATCACCGGCAAGTGAGCGCGGCCTCACGCTTGACGGGGTACTTGAACCAGACAGTCAGCGTCAAGCTACGGAGGGTGATATCGTCACCAGGATCAGCCAATCAGCATCGAGATTACCGGCGGCTTTAGTTTTCGGCTTCACGTTTCACATGAAAAAAGTTGCATTTGTTTGACATTGTTTGTCTACTCGTACATTTTTTTTTATTCGGTTCTTCGTTTTCGACTTTTTGCTATAAAAATAATTCAGCATGGCATGTGTGTTTTTTCGTTTGTTTTCTCTCCCTTTCTTGGGTAGATATACAATATTTGGTTTACTTACATATGTAAGGCGGCATTATTTAGGGGAATAAAAATAATTAACAAAGTATTTTGAGAATATGAATTGAAGTTTGTGGAGGATAAGAACATTAGTCACTAGTTGCTTCCGCAATAACCTCCACGAGGCATTGCGGCAGTACGTGGGAAAATGGCGGAACATGGCGTCTCGTTTCTCCGTTTCGACAGAACCCACGGAAGGAGGGCGAAGTGATAAGTATATGTTCACCATTAAAAACCAAAATGATCGCACTTAGCAAATTGATTGGCTTTCAGCTCTGAGCCTTGGTGCAAAAATGCTGAAGCCTGCGGCCAGGAGATTGAGGCCCTAACGGCTTCTCTAATAATAGGACAAGAGGTAGATATTTTTTATAAATAGAAACAACTAAACTTAAGTCTCGATTAATTTGTTTCCTGGCACTTTAGCTAGACTATGATTTTTTTATTGGCTCTTTGTACCTACTAATGCCCCCTTTTTGTTGTCTTGACTGTTGTTTGAGTTGTATTAAGCGGTCTAGTTTCTGGTGCGCGCTGAGTTGGCAATATCATTCCTAAGAGTAAAGAAGGATATGTCAGGAATTAAGGGTCACATTTTTCATCTGTGGTGCAAGGCTGGGATCCACGTTACATGGCATGCTGAATGCGTGCATATGAAATAGCTTGACATGTGCTTTTCTGTATTTTCATTATACTAGAATATATATTTCCTCGTCCTATTTCTTCTCAAAATTTTCAATCTAAGGAAAGTGAGTTTACACACCTGTATTAATATTTGAAGTGAAACATTTTCGCTCTAATACGACATCATTCTCCAAAACAGTATTAACAACGTAACCCACTTGTGCACAAAATGGCTTATTAAACTAACAATTTCTAATTGTAGGTTTCTGAGAGTGTCCCGTCAAAATAACGCTTGTCCCCCTTCTAGATTAACCATCTCACCTTCATTTCTGTTTTCTCCTGTAAATACCTCGATGTCCATATCGTCAATTACCTTTCATGGCATGCCCATGTTGACTACGTCACCACTCTCAAAAGAAATGTTTCGCTTACTCCTGTTTCTTTCAAGCTAATTTTGTATAAAACCCTAATCCCTAGTACACTTGAATATGCAGCCTCTATCTGGGACCCTAGACTCACCCCTGGATCGGCTCTTGAGTCAATTCAAATATCATTATTCTCGTTTTATTATTTCAAACTATCAAAGCACAGCCAGTGTTACCTTTACAAAAAGCATCTCTTTTATTGCCTATAGTCTTTTTCTCGCAGAAAAATATATCGTTTGTTTTGAACATGACATAAAATCCAAAGACTGGAGGCAAAAAAAAAAAAACACGACAGAAACACAAAAAGGTCTGGAAATATGTCATTTTTGCCTACAGCCTCGGAGTTTATGTCATGTTAAAACTAAATCACCTCGTTTGCGCCCTTACATTCTCTTCATTATTAACGTTTATGTTTATTTTGCAAGATTTCTCACTATAACCCGGCATTTCGTAGAAAGTTATTTTTAAAACCATCTTACATATCACCGTGCATAGATCACCAATTAAAAGTTGGCATCCGTCATTGTAGCACCTTTTTTAATTCTTCTTTTCTTCCCCGACATACATTGATTGGAATCGCCTTCCCGTACCAATAGTCTCTCTAACTCACGGCGCTGATTTTAAAACTGCAATTACCTTTTTTCCCAATAATTTTCATACAGATATTTGTATTGACGTATTTTTGCATTGATATTAATCTATTTTCGATTTGTTAGTGTTGTATTTTTGTATTTTTGAATAACTAACCCAATCCTCTTTGTTAATGACTTCGGGCCTTGAAATTAAAGAAATTAAATGAAATGAAACATTAAGTATTTTATCTTTCTATTCGGTTAGTTTTGTAAGGTACATAATGTTCCATTATAAACGTAATATTTAGCTGATGCCATATATTCAATGTGGATAGAAATGTATTCCAGTTTACTATATTAAAACTTACCTCGTTTTTTTCCAAGTACATATTCTTCAGTTGAAGAAGGTTTGATCTACAATTGTGTTTCAGTATATCTCACTGTTATAAAGCTACACCAATTGTTTTGGACGTTGAAAATTACCGTAGTTTTGGTACCACTTTCGGAACCACAACTATGTAATTAAAATAATTGTTTTTAGATATATTTTACTGATACACTTTAAAATAAGCCATTTTAGTATACTCGAATGAACGTTTTTCTGCACGATTGAAAGCATTCCGCAATATTGTTTTTGGCGTTTAATTTTAATTAGTTCATCCGTCTTGACGTGTATCTAGCTTCCTAGTGTCGATGAATGTTACACGGCTTTTCTTCATGGCTAGCTTAGACACACCGTCAAAAGTGACAATTCGGCTGACAAACAGGCTCCTTGTGTTCGCTCACCATGGAAAAGACAATGGTCAGCTTGAGCCCTTTTTCTGGAGAAGTATTTACCGTTATCCACTGGCATGGATATTTTGAAGAGAAACAAAGTGTGTTCCACTAAGCAGGAGGTTTGAAGAACAGTGCGTTTAATATGAGCTATTCTTTGTTTTCCGGCTTCGAGGATACCTTATTGTTTCAAGGCATACCCTTAAGTTTTAGTCGCAGTTTGATATATATTTAATTCATTTTTTATTATTCGTCTTAAAATCACCCCTTAACCATGGTCTCTGAGTTTTTAGGAAATAACTATTGATATCTCAAGAAGTGACCAAGCTTTGGAACGCAAAATAGGTTTCAGTACAATATTTTTTTTCAGGATATTCTTCTAACGTGAGTTTCGTGTCTTGTAAAGTATTTGATGTAAAGGTTCCTTCTCAAATTATTGGCCTAAATACTTCCTAAAGGTATAAAACAAATGATATACATTTTATTTTAATTATGGAATGAAAATAAGAAGCCACAAATGTTATCATCAAGTGGTCTTCCTGCACTCCGTTCTCAGGAAAAGAAGAAGCTATAGCAAATAAACATGAACTAGAATTGAGTTATACTTTTGGCAGAAAAACACACAAAAAGACCTTAGACACTCTATCCTCCTGGTTGTCATGGCGTAACTTGTTTTTTGTTCCAGCCCCTGGCCTGTAGCCCTCCGACTTTTAAAGATGAGAAATATGGCTAAGACGAATTTCTTCATATCATATCTTGAAGGCGGCAGTCGTAATAAATTTAAAGGTATATAAGCGTAAAAATGAATTACTTTAAAAGGAATATATACACCAACATTGTATTTATATCTTGAAATACGTAGATGTATACTTATAAAGAAATTTAACAAACCACTGTTATAAAAAAACTTACTTTTTGCTAAACGAGATAAATTACGTTCAGCTCAGCAGATTGAGCTTCAACACCGTCTGCACGTTTTCTTACCTACTTTGCATTTTTAAATTATAATAGATTGTAATGAAAGCTGAGCCAAGGTATTGATCTTCTTTTCGCATAATTGCCAATTTTACAACAAGCGATACATTGTATTAAAGAATAATTTATCAGCCCTCAATGCGACACGATATGGAAAGGCCTCTTGAGATAGCGCGGAATGGGATTTTTTTAAAGTGAATATGTAGCATTTAAAGCTACCTTTTATTTATTTCCCAGGTGATCATTTAGTTTTGTAATTGAGCTATCAGTAAGTATAACGAATTCTTGCCACACTATGTAAAAAAAAAAAAATAATGAACATTTAAGAAGAGTGATGGTAAAGTGTATTTACGGCGAACCATTAAGTCCAGTCCGGAACTTCAGTAATCAATCATGTAATTTTTTAGCTTTCTGTGATTAATTCGTTAATGTGCTTGAACGCGAGGAGCTAAACAGACACGACGCCTTTTTGAGCAACCGAGGGAGCTCGTTCAGTGAGCGACTTTAGATGAAGGGGTTCAAGCACCTATCGCGACCTTTTGAGTTGTCACTTCAATTCACTGCGGCGTTGTGAAGTCGATAGCGTTAAATGAGTCATTACACTTCCAGAAACCAACATCAATATTAGTATATCAAATTCGGTTTTATTCATGCTAGATATAAACGTGTGACTCCGGTTTCGTTGAATAGGAAGTGATTGCCAGTGCTGTTGCATTCTTATTTAAGTTCGTGCGTTGTATATCTTTTGCACTTGTCACAAGACAAAACTGTGCTCTTAGCTTAAACTTGTCAATAAATAATCAATAAAAATAATTACCTTTGATTTAGCTAGCTAGATTTGATCAAATAACAGACACCAGCAAAATATTACTCCTTCGGGTATGGAGTAATATTATGCTTTATAAGCTATGACCTTGAAAGACACAAGAAGCGAGACTCGCGATGGGCGCAGCCAGAGAAGCAACTTTGCGGCCGACCAATAAAGTACTTCGCAGCAGTCATTGCGTCTTGCTTGTATCTGCACGGGCACATCAGTGTTTAAAAGAAACAAGGGTGGTGGGTGAATCAGGCTACATCTCACGACGTTGTGGCTGCCTATAAAGCACAGAACATCCCACTAAAGCTCTGCGTTATCAAAAACAAGAAAGCCTTGAGTATGGTCGTTTCTTTCTCTTGTGTAGTTACTTTAATTTGTTTCGGTAGTTGTGCGTTTTTTTCTTTATGTGTAGGAGTGCCACGTTGCATGTTCTAATTATGTATACAAGTAACATGTCTGCCTGCCTACAATAAAATATGAATACTTACAAAATAGCAGAATAAAGGCGATCTTAACTTCTTCGTGCTTTAATGCATGTCTAGCCCACTTCAAAATGAAGGGAACACTAATTATTGAAATAGTTATTAAGGCGTTGAGCTTGAAGTACAGGAGGTATCCTCCCCAGACAGGTCATGAGCATGTGCTTGACTGCTCTGTTTCCGATATTTCATTTTTTTTGGTTTGGTTTGGCGTGATTTGTTTTTAGGTGAGGCAAAATAGAAAATGAGTGTCTACTCAGAATACGATGCTTTGCATGATAAATTTGAGCGCTATACTCTTTATCAAAGACAGAAAAGCGTGTAAGAGAAGGGTCAATTTGGTGAGTCTGTTTTTATGTTTTATTTGTTCAGTGTATCTTGTGCCTGCGTACCTGTGAATAACGTTGAGTTTCATCTTGAGGTGTCTCTCGCGCGACTCAAGAAAATTCTGAACTAAAAAACAAAAGGCTGCGTCAATCTAAAAAAAGAAATGTATTCCTCCGCATATGTGTGTAATTTTGGTTCGTCACGTTGCATCGAACAAACCAGCGGATTTTAAGTTGTAGGAACATATATTGCTAACTATTTATTTGTTCATTCATATGTTTATTAAAATCTACCAGGACTTAATAGCCGTATCAAGTGTTGAGCTGAAACTACAGTAGGCTATACCTTTTAGATGCAAAATAATAAGCATAATATAAATAAAAAGATATTTGGCTTACTCGAATAAACCTAGAATAATGATCACATATACACTAGTAGGTTTACACAGGCGGCAGTTTTATTAGTAAAGAAGACACGATATGATCAATTGTTAACGCCTCTCACAGCAATATTTTGAAATTTCACGTCAGTGGAATTGCTCATTATGAAAAACGGCCCGAAACATACGGACACAGAGGAGAGAAATATATTCAGGACAAGGCGCTTCTGTATGTATGTATTTCTTCCCTCTGTTTATTTGTGTTTCGCGCTGTTTTTCATCATGAACGTTTACTAACTAGCCCAACTGTCCATTCTTGTAAGTAGAATTGCCATACGTATTGAAGGGCCATTGAACTCGAAAAAAAAAACTATTTTGTTGCGTACTCGTATAGGTAACGTATGTCATAAAAAAGTGTATATAAAAATGCTTTGTAGCGCTTACTTTACGTCTCTAAACCACTGATCTCTATTGTAGCATGCTGGATTTCGGATCGACGCTTTTTTTGCTGGGGTCACGCGGCACCACTGCCAGCCATCGCGTAACACCAGCTAATGCATGGGACTCTAAGAAAGAAACTGGCAAAACTGCAATTTCTTACCTAAATATGTTCTCCTCGACGGTGAAAATGGTATTGTGGTTTCCGGGGATGACGATTGATATCATGGGCGCAATTATCAAAAGCGTTAGGATACTAATCTTTTTTAAATAAATGTTTGTTCGTTGAGGGTCAAGGGTTGCCACTTTGTTGGGCGTAGTCTGTGATGCGATTCAGAGAGACAAGGTTTGCCGAAAGTCAGTGTGTCGTCGTTCGTCACCGCGAAAAAGTCATCAGAGCTTAGCAGACTATAAGTTAAATTGCATTGCCTTGGGACATTCCTATCGTTTCAAGCGCTCGTACAGAGTATTGCTGGTGCAAGCCTTTCTCTTGAACAACAATGAGGGCTTCTGTGACGAACTAAAGCTCGGAGCATGTCGTTCATTTGTTGAATGCGTCGTTTATTTAGAAACATGAAGCAAGCGACGCCGGCACAGTTAGCGGTTCTCTGGCATATTTGCATTCCAAGGTTAAGAGCGCAAAATCAATTACTTGCATCAGGGGGTAGTTTATTCTATTCCACTTTCATCTGGTAGAGATTATATAGGACAAACCGGCAAATGTTTAAACGATCGCTTAACAGAGCACTTATATAACACCCAGAGAGTCGTTTCGGGACGCCTGAGAATACACTGCAGGAATTGTGGATGCGTTCCGAATTTTCAAAAAATGTTTTGTAATACGAAGAAGTCGGGACCCGCTGACCAGAAGATAATGGAAGCTCAAAAATAGCGCTTCTCGCTGACAAGTGTTTTAGCAGTCCGTCCTTAACACTGTTTCAAAAAGAGCTCAAATTTTTTATCCTGATAATTTCGGTGAGGAGCGAGAAGCATATTTAGAAGTGTTTCCTGTATTCGTGCTATTGTGCTGGTGATGGAGATCGGGAGAGTTATAAGCCAGCGCGTGTGTTTGTCCGTTTGTGTGTCGGTGTGTGTGATTGATCTTTTGCTGTTAGCCTTAGAATATAAATCGCCAACTCACCCAAGTTTCCATTTTATAAAGTGGCATATTTACTTTTCTTTAAAATTGGTATACGGTCGCTTCACAAACCCCAACATTTTTATCTCCAAATACCCGATGTAATAATCCCAGCATATCATAAAATACTCGCCTTCCAGTACCGCGTCCAAACTTCAATATTCCTGCTTTTGTGGGTTTCTCCCGTAGACATGAGCGTATTGCCCGGTGTCAAGCAATGGTTGCCAGTGGTGCCACCGACGGTGTCCTTATTTCCGATCCGAGTCTACTAGAATAGAGATCGGTGCTCAAAGATCACATTTATAAATAGTAGCGATTTCAATATATCGCCACGTTAATCCGAAATAAAAGCAGGTTTTAGAACCTCACCTAGAGACGCTGAACTCCACAATAAGTTTGTTAAAAGTGTTGTTTGCACATTTTATACAGCATTAAGTAACGTTTATTTAAAAAACACTTTTAGCCTTTCCACTTTGGTGAAGAAGGAAGACCAGAGAAGCTGTACTATGGTGGGAATGAAGTAATGGCCGGCCACAAGTCGGCAAGCCAGAGTGGAAAGGCTCGAAAGGTGGCGCCATCAATGAGCGACGGCGGCAAGCGGACAACCGGCAAACACTACACTCTGGACATCTACCGCCATCTATGAGCGACGGCGGCAACCAGAGTTTTGTGTCGATATTTCTTTGCGGGAGACACGGTCGTGGGGAAACTAGCCCTAACAGCTCCGCTGTAAAAACATTACTTGGAGCAATATTTAATTTATGCATCTCCTATTGAGTGAGGAGCAATGCTGAAACCTGTTTTTCCTTTGGCACGTCGTCCCGAAATATACGAACCAACTAGAAGTCCGTCGCGTTACTCAATACATTGTGAACTACACTTCACGTACATTTTTTGCTTTGTTGTTTCATACGTGTTTGATTCAAGCATTTGAAAATGAAATATTTTTTCTTATTGAGTCTTTTTTTTAAAGAATGGCGGGAGTAGGGTGCAGCTAAAAAATGAAAGTCGTTTACACCTCCCTGTAGATGCCGAATTAGAGCGCAGCTCTTGAGAAGGAGGAGGAGAGGGTACGGAGAGGAGGGTATGTCTCTCCTCCTCCTCCGAACCTCCTCTCCTCCCCTCCCTCCTCCTTGTAACCTCACTCGTAACCCTAGTGATCCTTATGACGTCATTCGTGAAGGTCTTGACGTGACATGACGTGACCTTTACTGTTAAGGTCGTGACCTTCGTAACGTCACTCACTCGCAACCCTAGTGACCCCCTGGTATCACTCGTGATCCTCGTGACATCAGAAATGACGTCACGTGTGACGTTATTATGGGGAACGTCCCATAATGCAATGCGCGGTTACTCCGACGGCGACCGCGACGGCGACGCCGCTCAAGCCGGAAACGGGCGCCTAAAGAGCTGCGCTCTAAAATAGATTAGCGGCGTTTATGCTCTGTTTCAATAACGCTTCCTTAACGTTATATGCAAATTAATTTTTGCATATCGTTAGGACCGCAGTGTCACATTTTAGCTTTGAAGGATCCAGCATCACAACAAAACATAGCCACCTATATTTTGGCATGCCACAAAAACACGAAGGATACAATACTCGACCAAAAAACACAGAAGGTCAATTTGAGCATAATGTCGGGCTGCATGCGTTTTCATAAGACAGAATGATTCCTGATGTTGCCGAAAGCAATCTGAGATAGCTACTTTCGAAAATATAGAACCAAAGAAACCAAACCATGACCACGCTCAACAACGCGAGTTATTGTTCTTTCATCAGGAGCGTGTTCATTCCTTGCGTGTGCTGTTTCCATTCATCCCTGCTGCCGGCCTTGAATGAACGAAAACAGTCGGCGGAATAGAATATCCGATACTATTGTCCGTTGCCACTCAAGAATGTAGGATGAGGGAAAGGAAGGCCGGGTTACGAGGAAGCTGACGGAACGCTCTAGAGGACAGGGGAACCTCCTTCTCTCTCCAGCGTTCCGCCTGCTTTCTCCTCCCTGCTTTCCTTTCCCTCGCCCTACCTTCTTGAGTTGCAATGAATTATAGACAAGAATGAACAGCGCCAACATATAGACACAAAAAACCTTAATGTAATTTAGTAACTCATGCAGCGTGTGAAACCACGAGTCGCCACACCCGTGGTTTCACATGCTACGTGAGTTACTAAATGAGTTACCAGTGCATATCGTAACGGATAAAATAGACATTTGTCTTTGTATAACTTTGCAGTGCAAATTACAGAAACACAATCTATAAAACCACTAGAGTAATTCAAACCTAACAAATAATCTTGTAGTCAAAAACAAACCCACAAATAAACTATGTAAAATTACAATAATATTTTAACAAACCCAGAATCTTGTTTAGGGTTATGTTTATTTTTCACATAACTTAACATTTTTTTATTTTTTATTTTTTTAGTAAATTAAGCAGTCATTATTTGAAATAACTTTGGCAGAAAATTCGCTCAGTGACCAGCGCTAAGAAAGACAGTACATAAAGTTCACTCCTCTTCGCCGTGCTGAGCACCGCTACCTTTTTTTAGAAATGAGGTAGAAGTACTAATCCCCTGGGTCCATTCCGTAAGTTTTAGACCATCTACGAAGCTCAAGTGATTCTGCATTATTTGCTTGAATAGCAACCGACTCCTTTGCAAGTGACGGATGAAGCTCGCTTAGATCGCGGTAGGAGATGTAATGCGATTGGAAATTGTATGAATATAAATGCCCGAATTCACGTCGTGTGTCTCTGTCCTTCGTAGTGTAATGCACTCCAGACTGGTCAGAGCTTTAGCTGTCACCATATATTATTGACTCGTTACTTAGTATTTCTGTTTAATAAATTTGTAGATATTGTAACGGTAAAGAGAAACGGAGGACGAAATGTGACTGGAATCGGGGAGTGCAGGAGAACGATTTCAATCCTTAACAATGGCCGTTTGGTTGTCCTTCGTGTAATACATAATCATATTCAAGTTATAATTTGTGGAGAAAAACATCAGGATCTCTGCTTTTGTATTTTCAATCGAAACAAAAATCTACCGCCGATTGTCATCGCCCAGGATATTGCACATTTTTTTGGTGTTAGAAAGGTAGAATACTAGATCAATTAATGTGAAAAAATAGCATATGCGTAAAATGGCACACAAAACAATGGTAATTAGCCAATACACGTTTTTAAAAGATCTGGCAAATGTTTGTGTCCTATTCCCCGTTATTAAATCACAACCACCGATATGTTTAGGTTCACACTCGTTAAACGATCAAATTAGCCTAATACTTAAAAAGACGCACAGTATTTTTTTAGAAAATCAAATATCGAAAGAGGGGTTTCATTTTCTAGCGGCGCTAGATTTTACAATCTCATTTTATATCTGCAGCTTCTGAGGATGTCCTCGGATCTCATTTTTACTCAGTTCAATTGAACATCAGCAAGGTGTGCGTGAAACATATTTGCAGTGTTTTACTTTCACGTGAAAATAATCTACGTAATACCCAATGCTAAATGTATGCTTACATGTAACACAAGCGGTGGGAACAAGATGCCAATGTTTTAGAGCCTGCCATTGTCCTGTTCAATTAGGAAATGAGGCCAGGTCCGGGTATCTGACGCCATTACTTTTTATGCATTCGGAGACTTCCTCGGCTGCCGCTTCCTTACTAAAAACGTAAAAAAATATCGCATATAATTATTGTCATTGAAACGTTGGCATTTGGTCCGAAACCTGTATCGCTACATTTGGACTGAGACTGGGAGTTAGACAATATTGATAATTTAACTTTGCGGTAAAAAAAAGGCAATGTTCTCAGCACACACTTGGAACTTATCATGTGGATTGCAACAAAGTTAGTAATTATAAAGTTTAGAGTAAGATAGACAAAATTAAGGTATAAAACACACTAACAATCAGAAAATATAAAGCCTCGTTTGATTCAAAAGCATCCTAATTTAGTAAGAGATCCAATGGCAAGGAATTTACCAGCACAATGCTCAGGTAGTTCTTAACCTCACAGGCAGCTCATCAGTCACATTATACATCCCGCCAAAATAATACTAACAATTTTAAAAAACCAAATCTCAACTTGTCCTGAGATATAAGATATTTTATCTACTTATAATTATTATAAAGCATATATCGTGACTTACCCAACTGTTTGCGAAACTTGTGAATACGTTACTGCCAACCTATATACGGTACACTTGCTAAGTAGTTCTAAATTATGGTCGAGTATGACTTTCGAAAAAGCAAGTAGACTCCCAAACATGTATTAATACTTAGAGGTCATTGACTTCGAAATGTCCTGACCCGCAAGTGGGTACTCATGATGCCAGAAATAGAGCGAGTAGGAAATGTGAGAATCCTCCAATCGATCAACGTCATGGGGCGTCTCAATATGCTCCCCTTGGCAGTTCATAAGAAAACCTTCATTTTTTACACCCGAAAAGTTGGTTCACGAAACCCAATCTTCTCCTAAAATATTTTTCTTTGTAGGCTCACTGCTGCCAGAAGATGTATAGATATTTTATTGTATTTGCAATTGAATCAAATTTAAGACAATTATAATATTTCTTATATTTGTAATCTCAATGGTAGTTTGAATTTTATTTCTAGACGGTGCATTGCCTGGCGTAAATTTATAAGGTTACTAAATTTACGGATTTGAAATAATAAAATTTAATATTCTGATTACACATCCGCTAGATGCGCAATAATCCTTCATCCCCGCAAAAAAAAATCAAGTTCTTATCAAGGTAGTTTGTTTCCGTTGCTTTTATAGAAGTCGTTTCAGAAAACACTAAAACGAGTCGCCTTTGCGTTACAGAGCCTCAACTAAATATTTTACTGCTCCCGTGTGGATATCTTTCTTACAACCCAAAGCGAATGAAAAATAAAGATAATATTGACAAAATGTTCTATGATCACCGTAATAGTATAAATGAGGCCACGCAAATTTTTAATTATTGTTTAATTTATTTCGTGGCGTAGTTTCAAACCAGTGAAGTAGCCAGTGCAAAAATCACACTACAAGCATATTTATTTATATTTATTTAAAATTACCTTCCTCATTGCCATTTTGCGAAACTATGCCAAACACTCACGTTACCTTTATTACGCACTTAGTGTTGAACACACTCTTCTTTATGTAAACAATGTTCATCAAACAGGAGAATTTGAACAGAGACGAAAATCCAGTGACAAAGGAACCGTATTAAAAAAAAAACCAGAGAACATCCAAGAGACAGATAGCGGGTCCTCTCTTCTCCAGGCTCCTGCGTGCATTAGGCATGCTTCTCCACAAAGTGACTTCTGATGCGGAAATGCCACCTCCGAGAGTGGCTAAGTGCTGCTGCATGCGCTGCGCTTATAGTGCGAGTGCGAAGATCGAAACACCCCCTGGACTGGATGCAAACCGGGAGCAGCGTGACGCCACAAATGGCTTCCCACGAAGCAGCTAAAAGTTCAACCACCAAAGAAAACAAAAAAAAATATCGTACAAAGCGAACGAAAAATATCTAAAAATATTACTATGTGTCAATATATATATATATATATATATATATATATATATATATATATATATATATATATATTATATACATGGCTTGGCAATGTTTTGTTTCCTTGATTTGTTGTTATGACGGTCCGCGTGGGTGTTATTGGTTATACCACTGATCTCTATGACCAGCGCCATAGACTTTCCATTTTCCCGGAGGAGGCAGGCTGAGGAGTTCTCCGGGGGGGGGGGGGTGCTGCGCGTTACCTATTCGCAAGAAGTGGAGATTGAAGCTAACAAAAGCACGCTGGGATTCTATGTCCCATGTATTTTGTCAATAAAGGCAACGTGGGCGTTATTTTGTTTACATGCCACTACTAGAAGCTCGTTACATGACACGTAAACAGCGTCTCGGTAAGGATCATGGCCCGGGCCCGGGGGGGGGCCCCCCCCCCCCCCCGGATCTTCACCAGTAGGGGCACGAGCCCCGATGTCCCCCCGAAGTCTACGCCTATGTCTATGACAATTTCTGGATCGCGCTCCCCGCTTCGAGCCCATTGCGCGATTGAGGCCCCCGGTCGGCCATCTTACCAGTGCCGCTGAAGCGTTGTCAAGGTGGCGGTCACGTGACCTTTGCCTCTGTTTTCACGTGACCTACACTCGGTAACCATGGTAACTGTCCAGACTTCACAGAGCTAGAGCATTTCTCGTAAGATGGCCGACGGTGGCCTCATTTTCGGTGCGGGAAGCGCGATCCAGCAATTGCCATAGAGATCAGTTGTTACACTTGTAGCGTTTCCTGTGTTCAAGACTTGACTAGGAAGTTAAGATGGTCTAAAACGGTTGGTGAGAACGCTCACTTTTATTAAATGAACTGTTATTATTTGTCCAAATTTGTAATAATGATGAAAGAGAGATTTCGGCGTCTGTCCAGGCCGCTGGTCCCATGTCGTCTCGCTGTTTGCTCGGTCTCGTCTCCCTGTGTCGTCCTGCGCCGCATTCTTTTGTACCCTCGTGCCGAGGGTTGCCTCGCGTTTGCGTGAAGTGGAGCAACCGCGAGGCAATACGTCAGCCGGACGAGAGGGTGGTGTCCGCTGTGCTATGGTGATTGCCAGGATATTATCCAATGTTGTGCAATGGATGTTGCGCCGACTTATGTAAGCGTGCGGCAACATCCGTCGACGACGCAGCACTTGAGCCGGGTAAGGTAATCTGACGCTCTCCGGGGCCGCTCGATCGAGCGGAGAAAAGTTCTCTCGGGAGCCGCTGGGTTGGTGCGTGCGTACGTGACCACATACTTATTGGAAAAATCACTCACTCACCGCAAAGTATACGATTTCGAAAAGGCGGTACTGTACGTCACTTGAAATAAAAACCCAAGCTATAAAACCGAGCGTCGTAAAAAGGGGACCGACATTTTTATTCCCACCTCCGAACAGAAACGAGCGCCACGCACTGCATCACACAGCGCAGAGGCCGGACTCGGCTCAGCGCGAGGCTGACTGAGCTGACTGACAAGAGACATACCAAGCGCGCGCGAGGGAGGAGAAACTTCCTCCGCCGGAGAACAGCGTCACACGACACGTTTAGGGGGTCTATTTCACGCAGCGGCTACCGCGGGCCTTTTCTCACTTCGATACTGGCGCCATCTAGAATTCGCGCGTTCAACCATGTCGCGAGCCGCGCGCCATCTGGTGTCTGAAACGGACGAATAAATAGAGGTACCGCGCTCTCTTAAGTCGCAAGCTTTCTTGCCTATGCCTTTTTCATCGCATTTACTATGCACCATCTCTCAGCCAAGGCACCCTAACACAGTCGCATTACGTTACACCTCGTCTTAATCACTGATGTAAGATTGACCGTTTCACCTGCCGCACTTCTTTTTTGTATTCCTTTTTCCCAAAACAGCAGTGTGGTGGAATGATCTAACAGAGCGCATTGTCACCGAGATTAACCCTGATAGCTTTCGTTCTCTTGTCAGCAGCCATTTAGGCATTGTATGACTTACGATTTCTTGTATGTTAGCACTACTGTGCAAGGTTTTATTTTTTGTTGGTTCACTTACGATTTTTCATGTTTGCACTGCTGTGTATGTTTTTATTTTATTATTTTTTGTGTGTTTCATATATGATGTACTTATCCCCCCCTCCCCTTATGTAATGTCCTTCCCAGAAGGACCTTTAAGATATTTCAATAAATAAATAAATAAATAGAATAAATAAATATTAATATCAATGCCGCCGGCGAATCAGTCTTCGGTACAATAAACCTCATTCAGGCATTAAATATGATTAATGACTTGTGCCGAAAACTAATACCCGGTTCAGCAAACTCAGCAAAGCAAGCCTGTGCTTAGGCAGCGTTCAAGGCGAGACAAATCTTACTCCGCTGTTGGTTAGCACAGCATGCCTTCTTCTTTCTTTTACCTTGGGCCTTGTTCGCGGTTGCCCGTGTTATGTGTGTCTTGTTTTACCGGGATATTATAAAACGGTATTGCAAAAATAGTGTGGTTGATCCTGTTTTACAATCATTTTGCAAAAAACCGATTCAGGTAAAATCAAACACTATACTGGTGTGTTAAAAGACGCGAAAGGCGTAAAATTAGGCAAATTTCAAACTAAGACCTGTAGGCAGAGGTATGCAAGAAGTGCACGCACATATCACTGCGAGAAGGTTTTCTAGATAGCAAAAATAAATAATGACTTATGGTCATACTTTTATTGTGTAGAACTCTAGACATGACGTGACGTCTCAAATTGTACAATTGCTGTAGTAATCATGTCAACTAAACACCAAAACGGGCTAAATATAATTGACACTTTGTTTGCGTCTGTTCTTTACTGGCACTCAAATGACTCGGCGTACACGTTCGGCAAATTCTAGAACATAAACAGATATTGAGCTGTCGTAATTTGGTTGACTGGCTTTCATTTGGTAAATATTTGACCGCAATAAGAATTCGCGTGCCTGGGCGCAACGTGATGTTGCTCTTTTGATTATACCTTTAAACACTCAATTTATTTAAAGTGTTTTTGTTTTGTTCCTGAACTCCTGGATCCCGGATTTACTTTCGATCTAATCAGGCGTTCGAAAAATAGAAAAAAAAACTTAGCCTAAAGCCGTGTTACTCATTCGCATTTTGCGTCAGCTTTGTCAACAAAAAATACCCATAACAACGAATTATTTTGACAAAAATCCTAAACCCACCGCGCATACATCTGTACAGTAAAATAAGATTCACTTTCTGAACACGTCCGTTAAAATTTTGCAGCTATTTTGGTTGCAGACGTCAGCTGTTTGGCTTGGCATTGAACTGTTCCTCTTACTCGGAAATGGGCGGTTGAAACCCGGAAGTATTTTAGCAAGATTGGCACGGCGTGGCCCGACAATTTACGTTAAAAATGTAAAGTTACCCAAATATAATTTCGGAACAACGCCACAGTGTCCTTAATGCAATCCCGTGTGGAAGATCGCATCGCGCACACAAATGAAACAAAGTGCGATGTTGTCGATATGTAGCGTTTGACTTCGCTTAACCCGAAATGAATTCGCAGAATGCTTGAGTTTTATCACGTCCTCTTTTTGCAGTCTAGCGTAATAAGCTTGTCTCGTATATTTAGCCTCGTTTATCTTTTTTATCCACTAGCATTTAACAAAAATATTTTTAAATGTTTTTTCCAAACATTGTGCATAGTCTTGTTCCATCATATGATAGATAGCATACGCTTGCTGAAAGGTTTCTGGTGGTCTTCGCAGTGTCTCGGAAAAAAAGAGGAGCGTACTAAAAAGGACATGGCTGAACAGAAGTGGCGCCCCACTGACGCTCACTCTGATTATTGGTCAATGAAACGCCACAAGAAAGACAACAGTATTCGGCCGAAGAAAAAAATTAAAGACATTTACAAATTTCTGTAACGCGAAATTAGAGAGCAGCTCTTGAGGACAAGGAGGATTGGAGGGTACGGAGGGCAGGGTAAGCCCCTCCTTCTCTTCTGTGACCTCTCCTTCTCTCCTCCTCTCCTCCCCCTTCTCCTTCCATCCTCCTCCTCCGTACCTTCCCCTCCTACTCCTCTGTACGTGACGTCAATTTTCACGCTAAATCTAGCCGTGAAACTGAATTTACTCCAAGGTGACGTGACGTCAGCTTTCTTGGCTACATTAGGTAGGGAAACTGAATTGGTGTTTAGGTCACGTGACGTCCATCTTCCCACTAAATTTAGAGCGGAATATAGTTGCTGTTGAGGTCACGTGACATTCGTTTTCCCGCTAAATCTAGCGGAGAAACTGAATTGGTCGATAGCTGACGTGACACCAAGTCATGTGACGTCATTTGTCCCGCTAAATTTAGCGGTGAAACAAAATTGCTGTTGAGGTCACGTGACGTCACTTTTTTGCCGCTAAATTAGGCGGGAAAACTGATTCCGTGTTGAGGTAACATGACGTCAATTTTCCCGCTAGATTTGGCGCGGTCACGGCGACGCCGATGGCGACACCGACGCCACGAAGCCCGGAAACCGCCACCTAAGACCTGCGCTCTAAGAAAAGTCAGGTAGGCCTTTCCTGATACGACCGAGAAGCGAGTGAGAGAAAGAGGTTCGTCTCAATTTGATCAACAGAATGTGGCCTTCCTAGAAGAAGAGTCAATATGCTATCGCGAATTTCGACGTAATTTGCAGCGAAGCACCGCAGAAACAGGCCCAGTTTTCATTAGAAACAGTACACGGTTCTACTGGATATAAAAATATTTTTTTCCGGGATATTCACAGGTCGCTGTATTTCAGCTATATCTGTGTTTAGTCATTTCAGGAGCCTGTGTAAACGTGCGGGGCGAGCCACTGAGCGTGAGCAAGCATAAAACCAAAACGCTTTTCATGTAGACTTAGTATGTATTAAGGATTTAAATATTTATGATATTCTGTCAATCAAGCACACCAACATAAGTCAGAATGTGTCTACCGTTTCACAGGTTGTAACGTGTAAAATTGTAGACTCGTTGTACCATTTTACGCGGTAACATGTAACAACATCTCGGATGTTGTTACGTTTTTGTAACATCTCCGACAAAGGTCGGAGTATTCTCTGCGGTAGTTCCATGTTGCACGTATTGGGCTCCTTGCCATTATCTCACAAGTGTTAGCTCTATTCAAATTACTAGTCTGTGTGCTATGTACCATCCAGCCGCACAAGACACACGGCTTATGCTGCTGGAAGCGCACAGGAAGTTGTGCTTCCTGTACGATGCAAGTACGACTTCTGGGCGCTTTCTGTGCGCATCCGTTTTTTGAGCATTGCTCTTTTCCTCATTTTCCTGCACCGAAAGCACCTAACTCACAACAAGATTTTGCGGGTAAAAATACCATTATGTGACCTTACATACTGTGAGATAATATTTCCATAAACCTGCAGCCACAATGAATCTCATCGAGTCTTTAATTTAGAAAGAAAGGTACGAAAGCTGGTATTCACTCACGTATTTCGGAAATAACATTTCTTTCTACGTGCACACCAACCACTGGGCTCAACGGTGTTATCTCTCGACGACGCATCTTTATATTTGTATGTGTCTCACGTCACTGTATCACGTCACTTGTCCGATTTCTGTATGGACACTAGATAGAAATGCCTTGTTGCCGGAGATGCTGTCAAATTTTGTGTTTCATTTGCAATTTTGACTTAGGTTCTTAGGCCGCTTTTAATTGATTGTTCCCCATAACTAAATTGGTTAAAAATAAACCAAACTACTGGTATCTTGTAAACTACGAGGTAATTTGTCGTTTTTTATACGTCATTCCTTAAAAGCTTTATATAGTCGCTTAAAGCTAACAATTTAATTGTTCTTCAAACCAGATATTTAGTTGTTGAATGTGTCTACATTTAAAAAATATATGCTCGTAAATCAAATGGCACATTTGGAAGTGCAAGTCTCACACCTGTGTACAAAATTTAATACAAAAGGGCACGTTCTCTTATGTACAACATTATGTAGCATCCATTATGTACAACGATTACCAACTAGCCCAGCTCTCAACCTTATTATCTCACACCTATCACCGTTCTTGAAACAAGAACGGTAGCTTAAAGTATAAAGATATATACAAAATCGAAATTCCTCGGGAAGTACCGTTATAAAATTGATGGCTTTGAATCTAATATGTTTAAAAACAATAATATAATAAAATTTGCAGGCGTGAATTTCTAACAAACTATATTTTTTATAATTTAGATCTCAGATAAATGAGTGGGTGAATGAGTGAAAACGTATTTTAATGGGTGTATTTCTTTTTTTTGGCAAACGGCATTAAATAAATGAAGTCACCTGATCTTGGATGGCAACTTCTGTAACATCAAAAGAAACAAACTCCAAAACGTGCCTCTTAAACATATGAGGTTTGATGCTCAAACAAGTAACTTACAGCTCAGATATATTTTCAATGTATAAATTGTTTTTCCACTCTAAGACAGGGGCTTTCTCGCATTCATAAATATTACCCCGAGGGGATGTAACAATGTACTTTTCCCTGTTCGTTGCCATGGTTTTTCAAAGTCTGTCTAAGGAACCGTCGGTCCCGGTTCCTGGCAGTGTTACATTCTTGTTTTTCCACCCATCAATGAGAGTAGACAACCTTGTTGCACAACATAACGGTAAAACAGCCCGTAGTCGTGAGTCACAAATTCACTTCACTCGTGGAGGAAAACATGGCAATATCAGACGCCGCCAAATAAAAGGTCGCCTTATGCAAGGTTTCATGTCCGCAAAGTCAGCAACGTCGAGCCGTCACAACTGGGGTAATGAGAATTGTTTGGGCTTGCCAACTTGCCCGCCTTTTCTCACTATTGTTGGACAGTCGCCGTATTTCCTGTCAGAAAACCGAACAAGTGGTTTGCTGTCCTACAATCGTCAGAACGAGCGAAGGTTGTAGTCGCTTACAAAGATCGTTAAGACTTACGTTCGAGGCAATTCGTGGCTGGTCAAAACGGCTTTGCGAAGATTCCAAAGGTATTTCTGCGGATAGCAAAACGAGCCAGGTGATACTTCTTCGTCTTGAGAAGGATCCAGTATTCTTTGCTGTTTTTCGTAAGCAATGCTCACTGGTTGGTTTTGCTTTGATCGGTTCGTTTGACAAATTATGATAACCGATACAATAGACAACAGAACACACACCAAAAAAATTGAGCGTGCACAGAATGATGCACACGTCTGCATAAAACAATCTGCATGATAACGTATTAGAAAAACAATTCTGAATACCAAATTTCTTTTAACTGTACATATCTGTTTGAAAACGCGGATGATAAGAGACGCAAAAACCGCGAGGGCGTGTATCGCTCGTCCAGCCTTGTGCCTCTTGCAGGAGTTGTTACTTTAGCGCACCCCCGCACTCCACACGCGCTTCAATTGTTTCGAGCATTTATTGATTCAGTGGTCCTAGATTAAGCTCCGTATGTTTTAATTCAATTCATGCGTTTTTATTCAACACTTAAAAAGTAATTAAAACATTTTTGTCAATTAGGCAACTTTTCGTCATGATTACTTTTTTTATTATTATATGCCCTTAGCAGTGTAACTCATCTGCACAAACTGAATTAATATAGCCTTCGCGGTATATTTATACTCTCCCTAAAGCCAAAACAAAACACGCTGTTCCTACGCCATATGTGTACCGACACGTACGACTCGCAGTCTCTTCTTTCCGGCGTCCTGTCTGCACACACAATATTTCTATTGCTTCGTATTTTTTTATTCTTCTGTTTACCTCAGACAGTTGCAAGAAATATGTGTAAATGCCAAGGCGAAAGGACGACAGCTAACAAATGACCCCATCTTTTCGGTTTTGTGCGAGATGCTCCCTTATATGAAACGAAGGAAACGCACCGAAACACTTCAAAAGCATAGTATTACACGGTTCGCCCGGTCTGACAATTTAATGATATCATTTAGATGATTCATTTTTACAAATGAGAGTGCTTGGTTCATGCCACGGTGACTATGATTTGACAAAAAAACACGTTGTATTGGAGAGTCCGCGGCCTATTATGAAGACGACACTAGAAGTGTGGATTTGAGTTCGTTTGGTAATAGGTGGGTACACAAAAAAAAAAAATGGCGAGTGAGAGATAAATCTTTTAGTTGCAAATGAAAGGTCTTTTTTTGTGCGAAATAAACTATATAAGACACGCATGCAACATGATTTTGTATATTATAATAGAACATTTCTATAACGAAGACTAAACATATTGCTGATATAACGAGTGATTTTTCTAACGAATTCGCATTTATTTGCCATGAAGAAATTTCAAATTCATTTCAGCTCCAATAAAAACAATTATATATATTTGTCTTAAAATTTAACAGGGTGGTCACTTGAGGCGGAAAAATGTCTGCATTCATAATGCGGACTTTCCTAATGTAACTAAAAAAATGAAGGTACCGGCTTGAGTAATGTATTATACACGAGATGAAGTATAATTTGAAGGAAATGTAACAACTTGAAAACAATTTAAAACAAATGATAACCAAAAATCGCTTGAACATTTCTTTATCTTCCTTAGAAACTTGAAAAAAAACTATATATTTCGCATTCTCAGGTGATGAAAGATCGCCACCAAGAAAATATATTCCGCCCGTTAGGGAAATTGCTTCTCGTTTATCTTGGAGCACGCACTTAAAGTGAAAGCTCAACATCATTAACATCCCGTGCTTCCATGCTTGCGTCACTGTTGCGACTGCTTGTTCCTGTGGACGTCGTAGATACAACCTATACTTTGAGTAACTCCAGGCAACAGTATGATAGATGATTGGAATGAAAACAGGCAGAAATGGAGGAGTTGGCGGTAGCGAAATGAACGCGAGTACGACGATAAAGAAAAAAACGATAAAAAGAAAAGCATTAGACACTTCGTCGTTATCGCAGACTGATCGAAAAAATGTCTTTCGGCAGTCCTTTCATATCTTAGAGAGTTGATGGCTTCCAAATAAATAGCAAATGTTGCGGCCATAAGGCATCCTCTTCAGCAATGAAAGGCGAGAAGCGATGGCTACTGCTGCGTTTACGTGAGCAGAGAAGAGCATGCGGCCATCACCGATTGATGATTTTTAGGCAGACTAAAACAAAAGCGGCCAACAAAGAAATCTTAGAGTGCAGGTAAGCTCGTATATATTTAACATAATGTTATACCCTGGAACTGTGAGAACACAAATTTCGCAAAAAAAGAGGACAAAAAGTCAAGGACAGGCAGCCTCATACACTTGGCTAGAAATATATTTTATAAGCCTCATATATGCTTTCCAAGGTCGTCATTGACACAAAGAAAAATGTACGCTCCGCTTCATATAACCGATATAGTACATTTATAAAAAAAAGGAAGAAGATCACCTATTGTCCTCCCTGTTGGTTGCTTATACTCTACTTTTTAAGACCAAGGCTTCCGACAACCATAAAAAAAACTTTGTTTTGCACCAGTTGTGGAGTTTGACATCAGGTAAAAATGTATGTTGCTAATAAAGCAGAAAATATGATTTTACTCTTGATTTACAGTATTGAACACAGAGATGGTGATGGTAAAACAGGTCCGACGGACCGAGTTCACCATCTCTATGAAAACAATGTTAAAGCATTATAAAGAAGGCAACAAAATCCAGTGAGTGTGAAAAGTACCATTTTAGTTTTGGAAAAAAAAGGTAGAATATATAAAAAAATTATAGCTACAATTATAAGCATCTTTCGGTGAAATATTTCTTCTAAATGTTTATTGCAAACCAACGTTTTTTATCGTACATATAATACATACATATAATATAAGAATAGTGTATGTACCATAAATATTCAGCTATACATAAAAACACTACCTTTTTCCAAACTAAGTGGTTAGTCCTTTCAGCGGAACAGGTTAAATATTATCGAGAAAACATTTAAGCAGTCTGTTTAGTCTTAGTTGGTTGGGAGGCATACACTTAAATGCAATCGCCTAAGAAACATAAAGCTGGACGTCGTGTACAACATGAAAGTGGAAGACTGAGCAAGGTATAAATTTGAATACGGAAGTTAGATTCGAATAACTCTGTCAACTTGTGAAAAACTGCCCTGAATTTATATTCGAATAGACTGCATCTAGCGTATCTAAGAAGTGAAGCTGTAAGTTCTTGGTTTATGCGTGTATTAACGAGTTACTGAACAAGTTCGTTCATCCTGGAATTAATTCAAAATTTAGAACATCGCTGGTTGAAAAGACCACACTTTTTGTAGATTCAAAGCAACACGTTTTCTTCAATGTGATAAGAATAAACTTACGTTGTTTTGTTTTTGTTTCTGCGCAATAAAATGCCACCGATAATATATATATCACTCTGACGTAATGATGATAAGAGGCAGGATTGCCAGTTAGCCAATCGAACGCTGTCGCCAAGTTTTGAAACCTTCAAAAATCGCTTTAGTTCTTTTTAGAGTACCCAATTTGTTTGGGATCAAGGAATTTTCCAGAGACGTCTTAAGGATTCCCGAGACCAATTTCTTGAGGACCCGGTTCATTGCATTCGAAGCATGCTTATCTGAAAATGCTTTTTAAAACTTGAGACGCGTTTGACATATTATAAAAAGCTGAATACGTACGTCATGCATCATTTGTAGGTGATATCATACATACAAATTGTCATATAAAGCGCCTCGCGGTCTGGGATTTTTGTGGGCAGAAAAAGAAGAGGTCGTTTATGTGCATACGCGAAGAATAAACCCGACGGTATTTCGGTTCCTCTTGTTAAGTTTCGTTCTTTCAAAGATGACGTTCAGGCGCGGAAGGAAGTGGAGTCCAAACTCGCTCTACGCCGCTGACGTTCAGCTCTGCTTCGGACAGATGGAGTGACGTGTAAACGTCTTTCGCTTTTCTCCCCATGGCGTACAGGAATGTGTTTACCTGTGTCGCGGCGTCCCGGTGATGGAGTCCAGAAATGATCCGGTATATTACCCAGCGGGTGCTCTATATTTTCCAGTCGTGGGGATCCCTCAAATCCAACTTTTCCGGGAGCTCGACCGAGAAGGGGTTGATGAAAGGAGAACCACTGTTTACTTACGACGAGAACCGGCGTATTCATCATAATATGGCCGATGGCTGCTCACCTGGGAGCTGCTTGCCTGGGAGGTAAAAATGACGGAGCCGTCACTGCTCCCGTTTATGTAGCCGGCCAGGTAGAAGGTTTCGCTGTTCTCGTTAGGCCTCCACCAACTGTGGTGCTTCTAGCCTCCTCGAACACGATATGGTCCGGTTGCCGCTCCCACCGCTGCCACCATGTCGTGCTACCAAGTGGTATGTAAAAGAGAGCCGAGGCAAGAGGAACTAGAACACCGTCGGGTGTATTCAACGCTCATGCAAACACGTCCTTCACCACGGCCTTAGAAAATTTAGCGGACTCCTGTGACAATGGACTGATTCGCGAGTAGCTGACCCGTCATCGCATCGTCGTAGGTCTTCAGGATAGGAAGCTGAGGAAAAAGCTGCAGCTTGACGTGACGCTCACGCTTAGAAGTGCGACAGCATCAGCAGAATATTCGGAAACATTGACGAGAGAAACTGTCTACGTATCGGAAAGATTCCGACATCCTTTACTCGGTCTCCCGGCGAATCCAGCTCTACAAGTACTGCCAAACTTGAGCGAAATCAAGGCTGACAACCATCTGGAGCATGATTGCGTACTTACCAAGTACCCATCTCTATTAGAGGGACTGGGCATGATGAAGGTACCTCATACGATCTCACTTCACCCAGATGCGAAGCCTTTCGCCATCACGTACCCCGACTCTACACTAGGCACTTCTGCCTAGTGTAGAGCTGGAACCAAGGAGATTGCAAGAGAGGGACGTCATCTAGAAAAGGGAACAGGCCAGTCTGGTGCTCACCCATGATGGTCACCAAAAAGCAAGATGGTGCTCTCCGGATCTGTGTCGACAACACTCTGTTAAACAAACAGATTGTGCGGGAACGAATCATCATGCCGACGGTGGAGGAAAGCCTATCCAAACTCGCAGGAGCAACTGTTTTCAGCAAGCTCGATGCGAATGCCGAATATTGGCAGGCACCACTGGCTTCAGGGTCAAGGGAGCTGACGACATTCGTTACACCTGTGGGACGCTTCCCGTTCTTGACAGCAACAACGCCAGAATTCTTTCTGCACGAAATGCTGCGGATCCTCAAAGGAGTCGATGGCCAAGTGTGTCACATGGGTGACATTTTAATTTTTGAACGAAACAAGCCTAAAAATCACAGAAATTTCAAAAAAACACTCCGCCTCCTCCATGACGCAGGAGTGACCTTACACACGAACAAATGCGAGTTCGGAAAAAGCAGCATCAAATTTTCTAGGGCACATCATAAACGAAAGAGGGATTGCGGCTGACCCCAAGAGAACTGAAGCCATGGTCAAGACAGAAGCTCATGCGAACCTGGTTGAGCTACGGTCATTCCTGGGCATGGTGAATCACCTCGGGAAATTTCTACAGAAGATTGCGAAGGAAACTGAGCTACTCCGGGATCTTCTGAACGGAGATGCGAGTTTGTTGTGAAGTGAAACCCAAGAACAAGCATTTTAAAGGATTGAATACATGTTGGGCAAGACTCCAATCCTCATGTTCTTTAACCTAAACGCGCACCGGACACTATCGGCCGATGCCTCGTTGTGTGGACTTGGAGCGGTGCTACTCCAGGAAAATGAGTACGGCATCAGGCGTCAAATACCTTACGCTTCGAGAGCACTGACTCCGACGGAGCAGAAGAGTGCGCAAGTCTAAAAAGAAGGCTTTGCGGTCGTTTGGGCTTGCCAACATTTCAGCACCTGCTTTGTACGTCAGGGGTTTCATGTTGAGACGGACAACACGCGATTGGTATGGTTGTTGTCAAGAAAAGGTCTCGGCGCGATGACGCCAGGATTACAGTGGTTGCGAATGAAAATTTTCGAATACAACTTTACAATATCGCACGTACCGGGCAAGCATATGCACACAGCATATGTGCAGTCCAGGAAACCTCTACGAATAATGAAACACACGATAGACTCTACGGAAGCGCTAGTCCAAGATATCGAAATGCTCACGGTCGACCTAATCCCGGCTTCTGTCTCCTTTTCGAACAGACAGAAGTTCGAACTGAAGGAAGACCCATACACGGCAAGGATAATGGCGTACTGCGAAGAAGAGTGGCCGGAGAGAGAAACGCTTCCTACGGATATGAAGGTATTTGCTAGACTTTTTGTCGAACTGAGCACTACACATGGCCTACTAATGCCCAATGATAGGCTGATTATCCCACGGAGTCTCCAGAAATAAATATTAGAACGACTTCACTGTGGACATCAGGGGGTCGTTTGGTGCAGAGAACAAGAAAAAGATTCTGCGTGGTGGCCGGGAATCAGGTAACATATACAAGTCCACGTCAGCCGGTGTAAGACATGCAGTCAACATCGACGACCACCCAGAGAGCCTCTGCTTCAAACTCCTCTGCCCGATCGCCCGTGGCAGGAACTCGGAACAGACATATTCGAGCTCAGGGGAAAGAAGTACATAGTAGTCATCGACTACAATTCGAATTTATTAGAGCTGGAAGAACTTTCACGAACAAACACAGAACACATAACAAAAGTGTTCAGCCAGATTTTCGCGAGACACGGAAGCCCAAAAGTACTACAGTTAGACAATGGCCCTCCGTATCGATCGAAGGACTTTCGGCGGTTTGTGAACGATTGGGGACTCTAATTGATGACTTCGATCTCTTACTACGCTCAAAGTAACGGAGAGGCTTAGCTAGCTGTGCAAATAGCCAAAATCTACTGAGCAAATCACCCACTGTAGCACAGGCTTTTCTAGCCCACAGTACAACTCCAGGCCGGAAGCAATCCTTCCAGCGGAACTCCTCACGGGGAGGATGTTACGTTCAACAGTTCCGAGTGCGCCAAATACACTGACGCCTTGGTGGCACCATGTACGCAGGTACAGGCAACAGTACGGAAAACAAAAAGCAAGAAAAGCCTCGCACTACAATCGACGCCACCGTACAAGACATCGCACTACGATACCTTCTCACTCAGAGGTGTGGATGCGCGTGGGTGCAGCTTCTCAGGGAATAATACACCACCAGGCGGGAATGCCGCGATCACACGTGGTGGCAACAAGTCAAGGTACAGTGAGACGAACAAGCCGTCATCTGCAGCCCACGTCTTTGGAGGGGGACAACCAGACGATCGGGCAACAGCAGCCCGCGACTTCGGAAGTACACAACCAGAGAGTCGGGAAACAAAGCACGAAAGCTCCGCAACTGTAACAAGGAGCGGCAGGGTATTACGCCCAGCAGACTGCTACGGACAAGAATGCTTCGAAAGGGGAAGGTGTCATATGAAGCGCTTCGCGGTCTGGGATGCGTGTGGGGAGAACAAAAAGAGAACGTGTTGTGTGCATGAGCGAGGGATAAACCCTACGGTGATCTAGTTCATCTTGCCTCGGCTTTTATTTACATACCACTCGGTATCATGACAGAAATAAAACAACAAGTAGTTACAAGCAAACTTTGCAGAGTACATATCAATTAGTAGAATTGAAAATATTTTTTGTGTGTTTCTCTTTTTACAGTTTGTCAGAAAAATTAAACTGCCATAGGAATGGTCTTGCTCGCAAGTGTTGTACACATTTTTTTGACAATCAGGTTATGAAATCATACAAACGTGCTATTTTTACGCGTCACTCGTGACTAATATATACAAAACGTGTTAAAATTGTGAAAGTTCTACATAAATACTTAAATAATTTATACTTAACTTGCTGTAGCTATATAAAAAATCCGAAACTCCCATGGCCTTTCTGGCGTCCCATGGCGCAGTAAAAATTAAAAGGATTTATAACATTACCACTTGTCATGTCGTGACAATTCTCACTTGCCAAGAAACAAACCAGGAACAAAATATGCCACACCGTCAAGAACTTTTCATGATTTTTGAGAGACAATGTGTACAAGATAACAGGCCTCTAAACTTCGTAAACATTCGTTCTGCTGCACATTTAAGAAGAAAAAAAAAAGAAAATTTAGAAAACACACCCGTTCTGTATAGGTCGGGTAACAATGACAAACATGCCGAGAATGACGTTGGACCGATAAGGCGATCACCAGTCTCTGCGGTAGCCTGAGAGACAAACTGTAAAAATATAACTTCTTTAGAGCACAATCCCAGCACCAATTCCAAAGGAGGTATTGGCCAAGTGAAGCATTCTGGACTAAAAAGAATAAAACAGGCTTGAACAAAACTCACAGTAGCGAGGAGCTCTGTTGCAAGACTTCTCAACTCTGGTTCTACCTAGGTGAGTTGTTGCAAAATGTGTTTCCTAAGTGACGCCCGAGAATCGCTCTTGTCATCGATTTCAGGTTCTAGACAGGTACACGCACGACGAATTTAAAGTTGCGAAAGCAAGAAGCGATTCCACTTAATCGACAGCAGTTCTGAAAGGACACACATATTGCGAACGGCCACGTGCCTTCCTATTTGTTGAGGGTTATGTTAGCATTATAGATACATACCTGAGTGGGTGTAAGATTCATAAGTGGCTGAACGAGCGCGGAGGCTGTTGGCGAAATCTTTCCATTCTCAGTTTCTGCCGTATGATTTCAAGAGTTTAGGACTTGCGGATCCGTTCGCATTGCGTAAGATTATAGAAGAAAGGTTGCGGAACATTTTGCAAACTCGCCGGTGCTCGTCAATTTGCGATGTACAATATAAAATGATTATGCGTATAAAAGCCAAAATTAGTATGGCGGGTTATCATCCTTGTATATTACCTTAATTTGAGCTGCTTCTACAGCAACGAATAATAAAGAGCGAACATTCGCTCAATATTTGTTGAGTTCGCACACTCTCTGCTACAATTATACGCGTGTAAAATAACTTTAAAATAGACTAAAGGACAATCTCTGAAATTAGAACACTTTAAGCTAGAAGAAATAAGTAAAATATTAATAAATATAATATAACGAGCACAGTTTCGGCATTTAGAAAAAATAAAAAACCGGGTTGTGTCTATGTGGTGTTTACGCTGGAGGCCACGTCGAGCTGCAAAGGTGTTGCTTCTTTTTTATGTTGAATATATTCCACGGATTAAGTTGAGACAAAACACCTATCGGGTAACGGTACAACAAAACAGAACACATCTTTTTTCAATAGCAAAACGAGCCCACATTCGTTCGCTATCCCCACCAAATGTCCTTCATTCTCCTCCAGCGGTTGATTAACCCGTCGATGACGGTCATACTTAGCACATTGTCTCTTCTATTCAACTGTCGTTATTGATGCAATTACTTTCTCTTGCGATGCATTTTCAAGACTGCATCAGAATCTCCGCACACAAAGAATGGAGTAAAGAAGTTGGTCCATGTGCCTCAATGCGGCACCTTTGGCCATGGGTTTTGATATGACGACGGGAATTTTCAAATGGGCAATGGTTCCTCAAACAAGTTATAGAGCGTAACTCAAAAGGATGCAGTTTAAGTTATGAATGACAAAACATTACACCCATTTGTTATTATTGTAGTTTCTCTACCGGGTACTATGCGCACACATGCACTTACAAACGATGCCAAAATAGTTTTTAAGGAAATATTCTGCAACCATTGGGCATTGGCGACCCTATGTTTATTAAATAGGCGAGCTTCGACGGAGATTATTCACAAAGTGGACCGATTCGCTCGAGCGCAGAGCCATAATGATCGAATCTGACACAACTGAGATACAATAACCTACACGAGCAGATCAATTAAAGTATCAGCAGCCTTGTATGGAGAGGTACAAAAAAATCCCCCTGATAAGATTACAATCGTAACACGAAGATTATGAAATAATCATTGCTCGAGCGGCACTAATTTGCTACACCAGCTGTACATGCTATTCTGATTTTACCTCTCTCCTAAGCGTGTCGGGCAGCTTCTTACCAAATCAAGGCCAGGTAGAACATTTATTGCGCGTTAACTTAAAAACCCTCTGCCCCGTCACGTGCAAGCTTCTTATATGTATCCACAGCAGCAGTAGCAGAGTAAGTAACTGATTCGGGTCACCCGATCGCTCATCCATACTTGGATTACAAGCCACTTTCGACGTAGGGAAATTATTTGAGATTAAATACATATGCCTCAAGTTCTTGATGAAGTCAATAGGCGCAAAATCAAAACTGTGCATAAGGATGACTGCTAAAGAAATATGTTTTGCCCGTGCTTAAAGTTTGATCGGGTCTTTCGGAGGATATATTTATTTTGAAGTCTTAATATGTTTTTATGCCGGAAACCATGCCGGCATCATGACTGACAGCGTTATGTTGCCGGTATGGTTTGCTGATGATACGAAAGAAAACATTTGTTATTTAGAATATTAAGTGCAAAGATAATTTGAGGTATTTGTAGTAGTCCAAGAGACACTTTAAGTCTGCGAGAATGATTCCTTTCAAACATGCGCTTTCAGATAATTCAAATAGTAATGATCATAAAATCATGAGGCTATAAAATTGTTTAAATTGCGTGCGAGCTGGTCTATATAAAGGATTATTGTAAAGTCCGAAACTGCGAAAAAAATAATAATTTCAAAATGATGAAAATGTTAAAAACTTTTGTGATGCTTTTCTTTACCGAAGGCTCAAAGTTTACAAGCATGTTAAGTTGCAGCGTTTGGTACTATTAGTAGTGTGTAAAAAAAGTACTCATGATCCCACAAAAAAAGACAAATTAATATCAATTTAATTTACAAGTATGAAACGTCCTAATTCCCTACCATGAATCTTTTGGAACTCTGTAATTAGAAGGAGCCTTTCTAACTTTTTGTAACTGCTTTTCTCAAAGGCCTACCAATATAAAGAGTTCGGGCAAATGTACTATCGTGGACACTGTTAGCTATAACACGGCAGCGGCGGCCGCCTCGTACCCCCAGCGCCGCATAGCAGGCGCCGTCCGAAACTCCGTGCATGCGCAGTGTGGCGGACTCGCTCTTCCCGCCTGCGAGCACACCCTAGCTTTGTCGTCTGCTAGGCACAGAGCAGACGACGCCACAGCGCTCGCCAATTTTCGCTGAACACAGTTCAGCGAACCACCAGGTAAGAGGTGCCCACGACTGATTCCCTGACACCGCTGGCTAAGGATAATCATCGCCACTAAATGTAATATCACGGTAGATTACATTTTTTATGGGACAAAATTGGAGTTATACTCCGTTTCACTTTAGGTCTAATCGCAGCGGACGCTACGAGACAATAGGGCAAACCAAGCAGCGACAAAAGCGCAATTTTCGCACCTTATTGGGTCCCCCGGTGATGCACTCCGTGACGTTGCACCTTTGCCGCTATTTGATTGGCTCTGTCGTTTTGTAGCGTACGCTGCGCTCGGACTTAAGGTGAAACGGACTATAACAGTCTATTCCTGTACTACACCTGCTGCGCTCATACTGGTTTGCGAACGCATATTGTTAAAGGTGCATTGCGCACGCCTGTTTCTGAAAAAGCAAGAAAAACGAAAAGAAAAACGTAGACAGGGTTAATGCCCCAATGACTCCGCAATCTGCCCCAATAAAAATAGCCGGTTGAAAATGAGTTTCAAACCAATTCGCTAGGGCAAGGGTACGAGACGGGCAGCACTGTAGCATTGCCTGCTCTGCGCCTAGCAGACGACAAAGCGAGGGTGTGCTCGCAAACGGGAAGAGCGAGTCCGCCACACGGCGTATGCGCGGAGTTTCGGACGGCGCCTGCTATGCGGCGCTGGTGGTACGGGACAGCCGCCGCTGCCGTGTTATAGCTAACAGTGTCCACGATAGTACACGCGGAAGCACGCAATTAATCACGTGGAACTACACAATCGCACACCTTTTGTTGCATTAGTTTGTTAAAATAATGTATTTGTGTGTACCAGCATTTAGAATTGGCAGTTCCTGGGCACACAAAATAAGAAAAAAAAGAAGATAAAAAGATCAGGACCATCGAAGCAACCTGAAATCACGCACAAACCCGCGCATGCTAAGAATGTACAACCTAATCACTTGAGGAAATGTGAAAAAAAAAAACATGAATTGTATGGCTCATATTAGTTGGAAACTAAGGCTAACTGAATCAGGCCTACTTTCCAAAAAACGTAAGCATTCAGTCCTCTCGAATGCAAAGTAAAAAGCAAAACATCCGGAACCGCAAACTTTAAATCCTCAGAGTACAGTAGTGCTATTGAAATAAAAGGGTAACGCCGCTTGTTTTCCGTATATCGCCCAGAACAGCAATGTATGGCGCCGCATAAAGAGTAGGTGTGCTGGGAAAAATAGCAACCGTTCTTCACGTGGGCTACATTTTAAGAGGAATCTGAAGCCTCACCACCGGGTGAAATTTACGAAGGGTATAGGCCTTTCGGATTCGCCAAGCCAAACTTTCATAAACACAAAGGTGGCCTGAATAAAAGTGGATGGTTTAGCATTTCATTTTAAACCACCAAATAGTTTGATGAAAAAAAAATAAGAGATATGGATTACAAAAAATATATATATAAAATTGTTTAACCTAAGCTAATTATTTAGTTATTTGTGGGAGCTTTGTGCCAGATATGCGCAGCATGGGAAAATAAAAAGAGAAGGATTGGTAGGCAAAAACACAAGGCTTTTTGCACGTAGAAACAAACACACACGAAGACCACTGAAAACTAAATGAGCTATACCATTACATGTAAGATTTAGGGCGTGTTTTTTTAGAAATCAAATAAAGACTTATTGTGTGTTTGTCATTGATGAGCCAAGCGCTTCTGTAAAAGGAAGAGAAGAGCTTTTAACAGACGATAGGGCACTCTCAAGTTTTTCCTTTTTATAATTTGAGATTTTAGACTCAGAATATCAGAGTAATTGTATTTTCGCTCAAATACTCTGATGTTGGCAACACCCAGCTATAGCCAAGAAATGGCTGCCTTTCGCCGACTTTGGAACGCCATGTAGAATAAAAAACGAGATGGTTCGCGTCCATTGCTTACAAAGAAGTGTAATGATAGAAGTCCTTAATTGTTCTAGAGCTTTTTCATTTTTTTAAAGGAGCACTACAGTACTTTTAGAGATCCTCGTGTTATTTTTATAGCTAAATCTACAAGTCAAAATAACCCTAAAAAACTCAAAATTAGATGCATGCCCGGTTAATTGGCATATTAAAAAAAGTTATCAAAGGTCCCAACACTTACTGTTGGCGCAGAACGACAGAGTGCTCTAACGAACTTTGCTCAATATGGTCGAATGAGGGACGGAGCTTGTCAGCCACTCTCGTGTGAAGGGTATCCGCGTGGACGAGTGTGACTGGTCTATTGCTCGTCCACGCAGAAATCCTTCGCTTGCGAGTGGCTGACAAGCGCCGTCCGTCATTCGACCATATTTACCAACGGTAATAGCCGCAATTTTAATGCGCAGCTCTTAGGCGCCCGTTCCTCGCTTGAGCGGCGTCGGCGTAACCGCGCGGTGCATTATGGGTAAATTTCCCACTAAATTAAGCGGAAACGTTTCCCCGCAGAATAGAGCAGAATTTTTATTTTTGTGTGTTTCGAAGTCCTGAAGAGTTTATGTAAGTAGACATTGAATGTAAAATATCCGCAGAGGACGTGCCGGGTGAGATTTCTAAACACTATGACCGCCGGCTTGCAGGTACACCCCACGAGTACTATACTAGAAAAGAAAATCCCCAGAACGCGTGAGCGGGGACCGAAGTGCATCGCTGCGCTACATGTTGGTGGCTCGAGTGGTCTTGAGACCACATAAGAGCGGATGTTCGTCTTACTGTGCTCCTCGTGCGTCTGAGCTTTCCTGTTATTCTGGGACGCGGTGTTTTCCCCAGAATCTTGAGCGAGGGTCCACTTCCTCGGCCACCGCGACCTTAGCCATGATGAGCGTCTGCTACGGATTATCGCGACAGAAGATTGCACTTGCGGCTTTGTAGTGATTTCGCCTTCAGAAAAACTAATGCTTTTAGGGAAATTTAGATGGTTGTCAAAAATGGGTTTCTCGTCTTATTGCGCAGCAATTTACTAAAAAGGTGCAAGCAAATCGTGGAAGCTCACAGTGAAAAAAAATAATCAAATAAACTTGATCGTTTCCCGCCCCCTGTCAATAGAAAGTCAGCCGATGCGTGTTCTTTTGCGCGATCGTCTTCTATCGTAACCCGAATCGGCCGGCACCCTCTCGACGCGGCGCACGCCATCTATCGGCAGCACTTCTCACTAGGCGTGCATCGTCTGCGAAGTGGTGACTTACATTGCCCGGAACAAGTTTATGTTTTTTTTTATTGTTCTTTTGAACGAGGTAAGTTTATTTCTTGATCTTCTTTTCTGTAAAATTCTGCTACCTGCTAGTAGCTTTGTAGTAAATCGCAATACGATACGTTGATAACCGATTTTTGAAGGGCGTCTGAATTTCGTTGAAGGCGTTAGTTTATATGCTTCTACAAATTGAACTTCAACTTGACTGTTACTTTTTTTTTGCTTTGTAATGTATATCACATGCTTCTTTATTAGTTCAAAACTAAGGTATCGCAAATTTTTGTGAATGCAATATATCTCCCAAAAAAGAATCGGACCATGGTGGAGGTTAGTAAAAGCCCCCAGCCTGTTCTCCGAACGTGGGGCTGTGCTCAGCAATACAGGCGCGAGGCAGAAGCAAGCGCTAGCCATTTATTCGTTTAAAGAAACAACGAAGCAATTCAACGAAAAAAATAAAGCACAAGGCACTGCTAATGGTTGTTGAAATTTCCCTCAACAGCAATCACCACCTGTAGTCGTTGCTTCCCGATATCGCATTTATAACGCGACAAGTCATGAAAGTATTCCTGAGCAATAAGCTTAGTTCGTTCTAAAACAAAGCGCGCCCGCTCGGCGATATGTGGCACGAAGCAGCAAAGTATTATCTCGGGTCGCGATAATCCTTAGTACTCACTCGTCGCGGTGGCAGCCAAAGCGGACCCTCGCGCCACATCCTGGAGAATGTGCCACGCCGAAGAACTACAAAAACGCACATTCATGAGAAGCACATTATGACGCGCATGCACTTATGGAGTCTAGGAACCAGGCGAGTCACCAGAAGATAGTGCAGCGATGACTTTGGTCGCTGCACGCGCCTAAGGCGATATTGTCGGCGATTGTACTTGTTTGTAGCCCACTGGTATGAGATATCGGCAACCAGCACAAAGATATCGGTATCAGGTACGAAGTTACCAGAACTTCGGCGATGTAAAGAGCCACCGGCAACACGGTTCGGCGTCATCTATATTTTGTTTTCTTTTTCCGCAATCGCCACTTATATTTGTTTTTCTTCTTTTACTTATGCTTACGTGCAATGCGCCAATGCCCACAAAGGAAGAAAGTGTTGAAGTATTGAACTCCGCGGTGCCAACACCAATCCGCTGAGTATTGCACAACATATCTCTCGTGACTCGCCAAGTGAGAGAAAGTGCTCTACAAAGAGAACACGTAAAATATCAACCTTGATAGATAAAGTAAAAACGAAAGTGTTTGCGTAAAGTTCATGAGATTTGCCCGCCGATATCTCCGATGCCACGCACTCCCGATGTTTCCCGTCGGCTGTGTAAGTATTCCCCGACGTCTTGATCCTGCTTTCCGAAAATAATAATAAAAAAAGTTTTGCCCAGCAGTTTCGTTGCTTTGCAGCACGGCCGTACATAACTCTCAATAAACAACCTCGCAACTGCCTCTCGGATAAGCTGCAGCCTTTATATGGCTTGACGAAATTGCATGTGTAATACACCACCGCAGCTCAAAAAACGTTTCCTTGTCGAAACCTCGTGCAATGGTAATAGTAGTCGGTGTGTACAGCAGCGCCTACATTGTTTGGGAAGATTTAGATTAATTTAGAAATGTCTTTGATTTCTATTCGCTTAAACTTGGAAACGTGCTCATTTAGCTTATGGAGTCGTTTTCAATTTATAAATGTTATATTTGCGGATTAAAATAGCAGGGCATGGTAATGTCATATTGATGGTGTTATTGTTATTATACTCAGAAAGAGGGGATGCCTTCACGTAATTTTAGCCTTCATGGGCAGCTGCAAGAGTCGCACAGGAATGGTAATGTAGAGGAACTTATTACGCGCAAAAAAGTCGTTATTTCTTTTTTGTCATAATTTTAATAGTACATACACTTGACGGCTTTCGAATGCGAAGACCTTTCCGCCATTAACTTCAAATGTAAGAGGCGACAAGTGTTACCATATAATGGGAAGTCTGTTTTATATTTAAGAAGAAAGCCAGTTTTTTAATATAAATTTGGTTAGAACACTGCGCGAGAGCATCAATGGTTGCTCGCTATGTAGGTTAAAATTATTACTGGTTTGTTCTGTTTCTGGTGTTCATTGACTGTCTGCATTTTTTTATGCTCTATAGTAGCCGGACTTATATATTTTATTTTATTCACCTATTCAAAAAAAAAAAACTAAAATTGATAACAAAAAGTAATGCTCAACAAAAAAGGCCCAATTCGAGTAATATATGTAACGTTACGCTTAAAGTATCGTCTGCCTTTTTATATCAAACATATGTGACACAACACAAAATAATGCAAAACGTTGCATGAACCAACGCCGTATTGAATTCCAAAAGGCCACTGCTGACTCTGGAACTAAGGATGGTTTGAAGCTTTCCAAGTTTACATATTTGTTTGTTTTACAATTACAATACCATTACATTTAGACCAAATCTAACCATAACAAATTTTCTAGCATATCAAAATAATCGTGTGAATACATTGGAAGTTTGTAAAATGTATAAGGATGCCTCAAAAATACAAGATCATACAATGTGCGTATTCTGTTTGCCGAAAATCGACGACACCAAAATGTACCCTAACTTCTCTTCGGTAATTGAGCTCTGGGTCAACAACTAAAAATTGATATCGCAATACTTCATTCAGTTCAATCTTCAATATTAGTCTCCTCACCAAACTACCCACCATTACTCTTAGGATAAGATGCTATGGATGTATAGCCATTGATCGCTTCGATTCCCTTGTCAGTAGCGCTTCCACCCCTCATATGACGTTTGTTGCGAAAGGAGAGGTGGCATTTTATATTCAGGCGCGAGGTGGTTTTTTTGTATTTTTTAAATACTAAATTCAAAAAAAGAAATCTTCGGGCGATTTCGTATTTGTCCATTGAGACCACTAATAAAAAAGAGGATTGCAGCATTCCACAAACCTGCCATCGTTTGATATCCACGTGACTGACAAATTGCAAGATAAAAATATGTGGCATAAAAATACTTATTATTTTTATGTTTTTTTTTCGCGAAATTTTGGCAGTTTGGCATTGATGCTGAATTGCACCATGGCCGTCTGTAGCAGTTTTCCCTCAAGTGGGCAATTCAACTCGAATGTGAAAAAAAAAAGAATGGCCGTTGAACGCAAAGGAATGATACGACAGATGCTGCATGGCTTTATATTTTTTTTTAAATTGAGCATAAAACCTAAAATAACGAAGCAACATTAAATAAAAATTGCGTCAGGTATTAAACTTTAGAAAACTTCACAATTAGGGTTCCCTGGTATAACACTCACACATTTGCCGTACCATAAAAATTTATAGCCCTCAGTGGAGCGCAGAATCTTCCACGGGAGCGGATATAATGAAAACGTGCGCATGAGTAAACAGAAACACACAGCAAATTTTTTTTCTCCACTGCGACGTCCAGAAGCTAGCGGCATGATTGTGTGATGACCGATTTCAGAATCAGGGTAGTACAAAAAGAGCCATTGTGACGAAAATACTGCACTTGAGGATACTGAAACTATTAGTATTTTAAAAATTTTCAGATATTTCGCAAACGTTTCCTGAGGCGTAAAATGTCTGACATTTTAAACAAAAAAGCGTACTGTGGGCCCACACGTGGTCAATAAAAATTGATCTCATAAGGAAATCACATAAACCACGTGGCATCAATACAAACCTGCTCAGAAGTTGCATTCCCTCAGGGCGTTCGGCGTCTAGACACCACGTGTTTTCTTACTTTGTTTGGTGCTGTAAAACACATATCACTGATAGGTGACGTCGGCTTAAAGCATGCTGATGGTGGGAAAGTTACGACGTTTAAAATTATCACATTTCACTGGTTATGATTATATCTCGTTGGCCCATCCGTGTCGAGGCAATTTATTTTCTGCTGATCACAAGAACACCATTTAGCGGAATCCTGAAGTAGGAAAATTAGGAACTCACCACGAAATTAATTTTAAAAATTACAAATTCAAAAACAGGTGTTAGAGAGTTTTAGAATGCGTAGGTCTCCTCAACAGCTTGGGGCCATGAACGACTGGGCCGGCGCACCGCAACGCCACAATTTCCATGACTACACCAAATTATCTTTGCCCCACGTTCTAAAACTTTCTATTTACAGCAGATTATTTTATAGGTGAGCAAACGAAGCCATAGCGTTTGATATTCAGCAATCTGTTTCATTAAGAATGAGTCGACACGTGTGAGTTCTTGTGAATGGGTACCGGACTTAGAATATGTCTATAGCTTCATGTTTAAAGCGACAGTATATAGCGTGGGTGACGGCGTCACTTCTTTTACTCAACACAAAAGCCAGTGGCAGCGATTTGTTTACCAATATGTCCTTTGTCATGCAAATCTTTCTGCGACCGCAAGCGACTTGCGCAAATATCTCCCGCCCGCTTCAAATAGCGGCTAGTGCGCACTCAGCGCAGCTGGTTGAAACATGTTTTCTGTAAAGCAAGCACTCGGGGAGGTTGTTCTCGTATATTTGTTTTCACTTGACTGGCTTTCAATGTAGGACAATAAATTTTTCCGAACTTATTCACGAAATAAGTTCTCAGAAAGAGGCCCAAAGCGGGCTCCTCCCAACATCGTTTCAAAAATTTCAGATGTTTACAAAACACGTAAACAAAAAAAACTTTTAGAAACGGCGATCAGACTTACGATAGGCTTCAGCAAAGACACGAATGGGAGTGCCCCCGCACATAAAACCGTTTATTGCACACTGGGAACCATATCGCACGTTCCTAATATATATTTGTTCCTAATATATATATATTTGTTTTCTGCGTTTTTTTTCTTTTGATTATATTTGGCGTTACTAGACGCAGTTTACGTTTAAGGGAATTGTCTCACACCTGGAACTGTGCCTTTAATCTGAAGTTCGCGTGAAACCTTAAGCTACCTTATGTTTATTCTTCATTTATTTTCATATTCGTGTTTTCAGTACACCTTTTAAGCTCGCAGTGAAACGAAGTACGCAGTACGCAAGGTGCATATCTGGACTTCTGCGGAACGTTTAGCGGGCAGTTTCACGCCAATCATAGACGTGTAAAATTATTCCCTGCTATGCCGTTTCCTTTTTTTTTTACGTTGTTGGATTGAGAAATTTGTCAACATTCTTTAAAACTTGGAACAGATTTCGTATGTCAGATCAAGTAGTTTATACTGAAGCTTTTTTATATTGTAATTTTGTTTTTAATAATCGACGGCAATTAAAGATAGCGGCCCTTCTGCGTCCCTGTGTTCTTTTTTTTTTCTGGGGTGGAATCGGGGGGGGGGGGGGGGGGGGGGGGGGCGATTACAGTACATGTGGTAGGGAGTGTGGGGCCCCTTTTTTTAACTGTAACCGACGGAGTGGTTTGATTTTGATTAGTAATGGGGTGTCCCCAAGTTCAAAGAAGAAACTAATTACATAAATGACGTGCACACACGCTTCTGATGAGTAATAAAGAATAAACTATTACTGCATCTTCATAAAATTTCTAAATACATCAAAAATACCTTAAATAAGAGACTAACTTAGCTATAGTTGGTCTATTATTAAAATGTATTGGGTATCCAATATCACCCAATCGTAAATTTAAGAGTAATTTATCAAGACAGCATAAGAATCAAAATTTACCATAACTGTACGTGATAACTTTGGAGCTCCAATATCACAATTCTTGGTATAAATGTCTACATGAAATTTTAGTTTCTTATAATAGTGTCGACAATCACCGGTAACAATTTGCAACTTTTTTGGCTCTGCTCTATATGTTAAAGAAGAAAACGATCAACGCTCTTTGTGCAACATCGGTAATTATATACATTTCTACAGGGACAACAAATGTTTTCAGTTAAGGTCAAAATAATAGCCCGGTAAAAATGCAACTGCTAAAAATACGTAGAAGAATAAAGAAAAATCAGACATTGTTCAGGTAAAGTTTGGAAGTCGCGATCATTTCAATAAATGTCGCTTTCTCCGTGCTTCTATTTTTGCCTGCTGGGCTGTGGAAGGCATTTTAAGCATGCGCGGTTGATTTATTTTCCGGTAAATAAGACGGCGCGAAGACGTTGGCCACCCAGTTAATCGGCATCTTTTTGCCTCGGCAATATGCCCTGCAAAGGCCTATGGTTTAAAAAAAACACTAATTTAGCGTTAATTGAGAGAGGTTTTGGAAACCTTGGCTTTGTGTTCATTAATAAATATAATAAACGAAAACATGCAGTCTGCATAAAAATTCAGCCAAAAGACGCGCTTAAAATTTTTTTCATTACAAGAAAAGAGTACACAGATCTTAATTCTTGTTTTGTTTTTCATTGTTTATATAAAATTTAGGCTCTTGGAGCTTGGCGATGGCGCAAGTAAAGGCGCTTATGTAATATTATGTAAAAAAAAAAGGCTATTAACTGCCCGCCAAATATTCCCTCGTTTCCCGGTCTAAGATAATTTGATTTGAAGAATTTTAGATATCCGAAAATAAGATCGGCCGAAGAGTCGACAGGAAGGAGAATGGAAAAGAAAACAACCTGGAAAGATCAATACAATTACAAACCTAAGTCCTGAGAGAAACGTTCCAGAAATTGTCTATGAAAAATGTCGCTCTAGGGTCAATTCTAAAATTAGGGCATTTAAAAGCTAAGCGCCCGGTCCCACCCATCAGCGCCTGCATTTCTGTCTCTAGTGTTGATTTTGTTTTCCTGTGAAATATTATTTAACAAAAACGAAACAAGGAGCGCATGAATCAAATTTGTTTTGCTTGATGGATAAAAACACTACTTCGTTTTTTTCTCGAAGCAGGCACTAAAGCCGTTAATATGATAAAATTTGAAGGTTCAGCTTGACTTTGTTTGATGGAGGTTGAATCCCACGATTTATTTTTCCTGAAGTGTAGCATTAATATTTGTTTTTGGTTGTATTAATCTTTAGAGGATATTTTGTGAAGTATTTAGGTGCGAAACAATTTGATTCATATTACACTTATTTTTCAAGAGGTCCCCGTTTACAAATACGCATGCGGGCCACTTTAGTTTTCGAGGACTCTTGGGAGGTATGCATTTTGACAAAGTGAAGTGGGCTGAAAGGAGCCTAATCCAACACGTCCGAAACATCCGGCGAAATTTCCAAAGAAAGAAATAGTAAAGTGACGAGAAAAGCAGAAACGCCATTACTTTTCCTCATCGCTTGTTCTCTTCACTAGCGTTGCCATTAATAAACAAAAATGTAGAAACAATGGAGTCAGTAGTTATTTTGTTTAGGTAAATAGTGTTGGTTCGCTGATATTATCGTACCATGCCCTATTTCTGCAGGAGCACCTGACCCAGTTAAGCCTCCCATTAAAGGCTTTATTGCCCATAATTTGTCCACAAATTTGTCGATGAAATGAAGTACACTCCAGTACAATGTTACTCTACATTAAACACAATTGCTCGAACCGTCCCATCGAACAAATTTGATGCAACGAATGATGTGACCATCATCATTCACGCTCTGTCACTTTTCAGGTCGATATAAGGTTATCGTATAGCAATAATTTGTAAGTGTTAAACTTTATTCTAGATGACTATGCTTCAATTTCGCCTCATTTTTGGAACGTAACGCATGCAATGGGCCATCCCAGACAATCCAGCGGCTGTCAAAAGATCGCAGGGACAGCACACCCCAACCGACACTGCGGCGCTTCCAGCGGTCACGTGACACTGACGCGGCACACGACTGCCTTTGAGGTATCGTAACGTCCTCTGCGATTCATCCTAAGGTGACACGGAGTACAACTATTCTTTCACACAAATAGCGTTATATAGTTACTGAAAACTTGAGAAACGCATGGCGAGGCTTAGTCCCAAGCATCTCATTATTTCTCCCCATTTAATGAGATTGTGCCATTAGCCGATAAAGACTTCCAAGAGACAATCACGAAGCAAGATGCGTAAACATAATAAGCCACGCTCTCGGGTATCCTAATCTATTAGGGACTATTGTTCCACCACTTGTGCAATGGTCATTTGCGACGTACTCTACATCTGTAGGAGTACCTTTCAATTATTAAAAACAAACAAAAAATACACTAGGGTGCAGTACTGTCATTTGTTTAGACGGAGGTGACGAAGTTTTCACACCAGGAGTGGCTCGCGGTACCCCAACTGGCACTCCGGTGAGATCGCCGCCTAATCATCTACCCACGTCGAAGTCGGCCCGGGGGAAATGGTCAAAGCATGCCGAGCTCATGCTTCAAAGCGATTGCACTCTGGAAGACACTGATGTGTTCAAGGAGCGAGTGGACAGACTCAGAAACCCTTGGGCGAGCAAGTTAGTTTATGCGGCATCACAGCACCACAGTCTTGGTATGGGTCACTCCGACGGTGCCGGAGAAGGCCTCCGCACCGTCGTCCCAGTCAGATCGATTGAGGCCTGCGATTGGGCACGAGTGCTGTAGTCAGTGTAACGGCTGGGGGTCGTGTTTAATCAGCGCGTCGGAGGTCGGGCTCGGGACCAATAGTCGAGTTAGCGCGATATGACTCTGATGACGTTTCCTCAAGGGAGAGAAGGCCATGTGCACGCTTTCATTATTCTATGTGGCATTGATTAAACACGTCGGCCGTTTTTTATCGTGAAACCCTCTTCGGCTATACGGAGAGCAAGTCGTCTGTTTTTTGCGCAGGAGTTGCGGTGACGTCAAAACGACGTCGAGCTTTGATCGGCTTTGATCGAAAGGACAGTGGGTACATCTCAATGCTAGATGCCTTGAGTTCTACTCACAATTTTTACATCATTCAATAAGAGCTCGGCGGTCTGACATCAAAGCAAACCCTGTGTAAGATGCAGACGAACTTGCGCTCCGCATAGGTGTTCAGCGTTTCATGAAGCCAGGATAAAAGCGTGGCCGTGAGGCTGGACACTGATAGGTTGATGGATGGGAGAGTAGGATTGATGTGCTCGATGCTGATTGGTTAAGGCGAAGCTGAAGAGCTTTTCGAAAAAAGTAAGTTAATAGTTGATTCTAACGTGTATGTGCTTTCTGCTGTGTCCAAATATCATAACCGTTTGACCCAAAACAGTCACAAAACGCGAAAAAAGCAAAGAAAACAAAGCGATTGCCGCAGCGGCACGCCATTGGCCAGTCATGCGTGACGCACCACTACGTCATAAAAGGCCCATCTCGATTCTCTTTTGCTGCGGCGCTTGCAGAAGGAGTCGGGCGCCGAGGCTTCTGCTCTTGTAAATCGGGTTTGGTCTGCTGATTTTTCAAAATTTTTCAGTTGATCTGAAAGGGGAATGTGTACAGAGATCCTCTACGTGACAAAGTACGCTTTCCAGCCTTCGGCTAAGTAGAAAAATAACCCTCCGTGGTAGCACGGACAGACACGAGGAACCGCTTGCGCCGGCGCGACATGGCCTGTTTTATACGTTCTGGAACATACTGGCTGCTACTTATTGTAACGTAAACCGTTGACAGTAAATGGAGTACTATTGACGGGACATGTCAGGCCGGATTAGCATGACCCTCCCCAACAGGGCCGTCAGAGGCCGTGTTGGGGAGGACCTACCACGTGTGAAGCGGACGTCTTTCACACTGAGCTACTGGGTGACCCATTTATTGAGGGATCTCTTTCCTTAGTAACAATGCAGCCGGTAAACTGTAAGTTGGAAAGTTCGCTGCCGATTTTCCTCTAGCAAAAGCACTCCCGCGTCGAAGTCGAGAAGCATCACGCATTGGCGACACTCGCACCTAGTAAAGAAATCGTACGCGTGCATATTCAAATTGAAGTAGACACGTCGTGCTTGACGTTTGCGCTAGGCGATGTCTTCAGCCATGAGAATGGAGCGACGGCTCGGCAACGTCTTCGTGCAAATCGGCTTGGTGGTCGGGCGTGTCGCACGGGATGAATACGAATTCTTTTGATTAGTCCCAAATTTTTCTTTTAAAAGCAGACAGAATTCGCCGGTACAGCGAACGACAGTTCTGAAGTGTGAGGTTCCACGCCCGTCGTCCGCTGCCATCGCCGTCCCTGCGAGTCCCACGATACGCGAAATGACGCATGCACAGAATGCTTCCGGTTCTCTGTGGAACTTTTTTTTCTATCAACGTATTTGCAGTTTTTAGAAGCCACAAAAAATGGGTTTCATTTTCTTTTTTAATTTTTAATATTGAGTGTGTGTTTTCAGTGACCAACAACTTTGATTAAATAAGGCGGTCGCGTCAAAACCTTAGAAAACGGCCCGTGACCGCGAAAGAGAGAGTGAGCGAGGATCAAACCGGCCACTTCTTGATCGGTGGTTTTCAGGCGGAAAAAAGCCGAATTTCGAGCCACAAATCGTGCTTTGGGTAGTTGGGCTCTTATATGTCATGTACAACTAAAAACCTCGGCGAGCATAAACACCCTGTCAGTGTCTCTTTAAGGATAGGATGTTTAAAGAAAGTGCGGCGGAACATGTAGAAAAAACTGGTCCGAGACCTACTTCAGAAACAAATATTTACGAAAGAGCGGTAAATTGACAAGAAATGCCAAACTTATAAAAACGCCCCTAAAGAGGAATGGAAACACTGGTCCTATCTATAATTGTCAGCTCGAGGTTCTATATTAGTGTATTTGTTCTCGCATATTTCCGCTTGCGCAGCTGACCAAGTAGGCTGCGCGCCCGTGGCCCAACGGTTATCGTGCTTGGGCTTAGCAGGGCCGCGGTTCGATTCCTGGTAGCGGACGTACATTTATAACTTCTCCGCATTCTAGTAAATTCGAGAAACCTGTTGCGTATTCAAGGTCCAAACGTTCCAGGCGCCAAATGTTCTATGCCAAATGTTACAAAAGCCCCTGTGTGTACACACAGGGCGAGTCTCGCCCCAGCGCTCGATCCTGCAGTTTCGCTGCTATCGTCGCCTGTGACGCTAGCCTTTTTCTATTCTTTTTTTAGGCACAAGTTCGCGTCCTAAAACATTTACTTTGCTTCAGTTTTCGTCTCATCATCAATTGTCATTCCTAACAATATTTGTCTGGCCGAGGACTGCCGCGACACCGCCTAAAGGCCGGTGACCGATGCTGAGGAAGTCCACGGAGCCGCGTCATAGCTGCGTTAAAACACGGCGAGGCTATTGCGCCTAGAAGGAAACAGGCAAAGGCGTAAAACCTCATCTATGCCAAGAGCAGGAAGAGTGCACGTTGTAGCTTTCATAACCTGCATTAGCCATAACAAGGCACCGAACACTCATTCTAATGATTAGTGAGTAGACCCAAAATCTAGCTGCCCTTGTCCTTACCAACTGTTCTAACGTGAACGCCGATGGCCAGCGATAGACGTCACGGCATTAGACAGTCGGGTAAGAAGGGTGAATAGAGACAAACACAACTGGCCTTGCGTTTACCCACTAATCCTTGCAACCACAACTCGGCGATCGACGTCCCCGCGCGATCTCAAATCGTCTTCTTTCTCAGTTTCTCTACCTAAGGAAAGAAGCCAGAAGTCAAAGTCCTGCCCACCACTACATAAAAAAGGACAAAGTTCTGAATAAAGTAAAACGGCATAACAAAACAATACGGCGTTCACCAGAACCACTTGAAGACTATGGTGGAGAGACACTCCGTGCTTACAGATTTTATCTCTAGGATCAAGGTAAATCGAGCATTTTTTTATAATAATGAAAATCAATCGAGTCTATTCCAAAATAAAAACACTTTTTTAACTGTAACCCATGCAAAAAAAATAATAATGATGTTGAATAGTATAAAAAATCCGGAACTTCCGTTTGAGCAAGTGCATCAAATGTTGGGAGAAAAAGGAAAAACAAAACGTAGAAAAACACAATTTATTGTGTTTTTGTTGCGATTGGTCATTTGAATTAGACTAGGCAATTTAAAAGATGCTTCGCACAAAGCCGGTGAGAGCACACACGGAAAAATTCACCATCACCAAAATAAGCGCCTTTTTTTAGCGGTCTTCTCAAACTACCCGGCAAATGTTTCCGAGACGCTCTCGGACTAAAGATGGGGGCTCAGCAAATATTTACGGGAATTATCGAAACTCTCTCAAGCAAACCAGACAGGATGAAGATAGAAAATATCGTTGGTACAGAAGTATCAAAACAACTCGCCAGGTTGAATCTTTTGCTGAGAATATTTTCCTGTCCACCAATGTACACAGGACCGGCAGGAACACCAAATAAATAACTTAGTAAAACCTGGTACATGCGACGGAAAGGTATCAGGAATTTAGAGAGCATCGGTAACTAGGCGTTCATGAAAACATTATTGTTACACTTGGGTTTGAGTCTAGCTTTTAAAAAGTAAAAACAAATATGCTCCAAAATAAGGTAGAACCAAGGTGACAGATGTTTTTGCAGTGTTTTCCACGTAAAAATATGATTATGTCAAATTTAGGCCGATGAAAAAAAAAACTTAACTTCCTTAAAACTTAAAAGCGCAAAATACACGGACGAGGGAGAGACAAATAGAACACGGAGTGGCGGTAACTTTCTACTGATTTAATCAAGGCGAATCACACAGTACAGATGCGTAACACTCTTTCAAATCTTGCCAGCCCCATGTGATAAACCCTTGAGGTACCAAAATGTAATTATTATAAAGAAAATTGTTTGTTTGCTACAGGGCGTATAGATATGAAGTGTTAAAAAAGACAGACGTGCTTCGACTCAGGTTTGGACCTAAAATGCCTTCTCTTTCAAGTTTAAAGTCAATGAATCTAGCAGTTAACATGTGATATGGAAACATCAAAAAGGTGTATGCTTGATTGGAGAAGTTACAGCAAAAAGTTTACTATTTTATGTAAATATGTAGATCTTTTTTTAAACAATGTGCAAGCGTACGGTCAGGATCGGCCCGAGAAAAGTTGTTTTATTTGATGTCTCTTGGTTCTATGTTTACTAGTAGAATCATTACTATTTTAATAAAAGTTACACCAATGAACAATTACCGAAGTGGTATTTATTAGAACATATACATATAAATGCTAAGTATGACCTTTATCTGAAGACGTATACTTCGTTTTTAATAAATCATCATTCTTGAAAAATCTACAGAACTAAAGAGCAACAAGCTCGCTCGTTCTGCAGTTTTTGACACGTCAAGGTGCCAGCCGATGGGGTGTATGTACGGAAACATCGTACACCTCACTATAAGAGCCCCATTCTCTGTGACTGTAAACGAGAAATCGAATGTTCTCATTTAGCTTTGTAGTTACTCTCCTCAACTCGATGCCACATTCGTTCAAAACACACCCATCCACTCCGCTCCCGCGCTTCGATGAGCCGTCCAAGTGAGCGCTCGATAGAGTTGGACAAGTTGTTGTGGGCAGACGTGTCATTTGATTGATCTGTTTATGATATTAGTTAAAACTTGAATATACATGCACTTCACACTGGATGGTACCATATAACTTGTGAAAACAATGTGTTGCCCAATCCGCCTAAAACTCCAAGCTTAAGCCTAAAATTCACCGGTGTGGCCTCTGTCAAAGTTCTTAGTGCACAAAAATTGGTAAAATGTGGAACATAAATAGATATTATCAAGTTAAACTGATGATGAAAAAAAAATCAAGGAGAGATATGCACCCTACAAGATGACCATAGTACAACTGACGCTCACATGACGTCACCTACGCCGCCATCTTGTGACAAGCCTCTCCTGTCCAGTGCGGCGCGGCTGTGGGGCGATGCGAGCGACAAGGATCAACAAGAAGCGCTTAAACAAATGCGAGACAAGAATGCCCACAAACGAAAGCGACCTCACAGTGGTTCGGCGTCTTGCGTATCGTTTAGTTTTATAAGTATACCTCAAGTTTAAATATTTGTTTTCTTTCGAGTGATTTTATGACTAACAAATAAAAGTGCTCCATTTGATACCTGCATTACTTTCTATTAATTCTGTGGTTAGGAATAGATCTGTTACGTTCGATACATAGGATCTTATTTTACTAGACTCGGCATGTAGACGTTCCCACGCCTAAAAATTGCGAAAGTGTCGTATACACAGTCTACACTTCGTTGTTTTCTTTCTGGAGTTTCCATTAATTATAATATATTTCCATCTTTTGCCCAACCTCGACATTGTGGTTGTGTTTTATTTCACTCCATAAACGTAGTGATATATTTGCAAACAAATGAGAGCTACACTTGTGAAGTCACCTCTTTCTGCTTCAGGAGCTGCATCTCTATTATCAAAATGCGAATACATTAGCAACAGCTTTCTAGAATATTGTAAAAGAAATATGTATATGTATACTGCTTAGTCGGTTATCAATCGCTACAGTGCGCTGCAAAATGTAAACACAAAAATGACGCATTTTGTAAAATGCAGGTAATTAATTGAATTTGGACGAATATTCACACTTTTTGTTCATATATTAAAGACTAAAGCGTTGCAGAATCACATTTAATCGAGTCAGTCTTCACGACATCCGTACATAATTATTCATACTTCAAAAATTAACTGTTCCCTTTCAAGATGTGCTGACTTCAAAAGCAGATATACTTCGCTTTTATATTATGTTTAGTGTTGTCAACTTTCGGAAGTGAACGTGTTGTGTGCTTCGCTTCGTGAAATTTCGGCGGCTAGAGCGAAACATTTTTTTACCGCTGATCCTTATTCTATTGCATTGAATTTCTGCGCATATGAATGAATATAAAAGTCACAAACGGAGCAAGTTGTGGCTAAACCTCACACCAAATTCGCTGGAGCGTAACGGCCGCACGTTTCGTAGAAGTACGTGACTCGGTACAGAGTGCTGCGGTGACCGTTTGACCAATGCCGGGTTCGTGCTCTTCGCACCTAGAAATAAGTTTCAGCAGTCACTCGACACATCGCAGTGTCTGCCTGTTCCCTGTGTGCATTCCATTCCCACTTTACGGAAAGAGAGTAAACGCTGTTTGGCAAGCCAATCCGCTGAGTTTGCACCTCCTGCATTTCATGAAAAGCAGGCTGTGAAAATGTGATGTACCGCTGACACGTCGATTTTAGAACGTCGACAAATTTGTTGTCCTGGTCGTAACACGCAGTAGTCAAGGTTTGTTTTTTTAGCTGTGTCCGCGGCTTCGCTCAAGCATTTCGGCTTGTGTAGTCCGTGTATTCTATTGTTTTTGTTTTTCAGTTTGCTGATTTAAGTTTTCAGAGTAGTATGAACTAGACGTGCTCAGAATTTGAGTCGGCATCTATTCTTATACACGCTGCACCCCAAAGCGCGTGGCCAAAACTGAGTGCTGTGAACAATAAAAATAAATTTAGTAAGTAAAAAAATGTTTCGATACTTTTGCAATAACTTTCCTTCTAAGTAGACGTGTCACAGGGAATGCTAGCCTAATCTAACGGAAATCGAGAGAAAAGAAATTACGGAAACCCACTAAACAATATTTTGTTTACTCAGTTTTAAACAACATCTGACATAGCTGATGAAAGTAGAAAAAACCTTTCGGGTGTGTACGTCAAAGTGTATATAGTGACATTAATAAAATTTGCCTACATATCTAGTGGTTAAAATATCGAGGAAAGATATATTTGACAAAACCTTTTTGCAAAACAAATAGGGTGTATATGGTGTCCCAAATAAGATTGTAGTCATACTCGAATTTTTTTCAACTTTCTGCACGTCTACGCTTATACACCTCCTCGCCACATAATAAACTCTAGTGTTTGTTTTTCAAAAATCAGTTAACCACATAATGTTCTCTACTTTTTTTAAAACAGTATTATTGAGTATATATTTAGTTCATCAAGAACCGGATACTCACACCAATTTATATAAGATTACTGTACTTAATTACATATAACAATATTCCCGTAAAGAAAAATAATTAAGAAGAGATAGTCCCACTTTGTATGTGAAGCTTAAAACATGTGTTCGGAACAGGGAATTTCATTCGAATGGATCACCTAACGATTGTTCTACAAACCAACGTATCAATCTACAATAATCTACAATAAAAAACCTTAAACAATTTATTCATAGGGTAACTGGTGGCGTTGTAAGGGAGGCGTTGTCAATCCTCGAATGAACATCGGTGCTAAAAACAAAGCCCCGAATAAACATCATCACATTTATTTTTACGGAGCAGAGTATTCAGCTATCTCAGTCATGACTCAATACACTATGTGTTAGCTCGAAAATTGAAGCTTTCCAATGCGACTTGTATTCCCCTCTTAATGAGCATGGCAAGCCAGAATGAATACTGTTTTTTTTTACATTTGGAGCGGTTATAGTATTATTCAAGTGAATACAATATCATTAAGAGATTTTACTTGTTGTTGTACGTAGGTACATGACAAGCAAGCGTTCTAAAATGCGATTTGGTCGCATCAAAACGCAAGGTGTGGTACGTCAATCAAAAATCGATAGACAGAACGCGCAGAAAACGCTCGATCACGAGGCAACAAAAATCCCGTGGTTGTTGATTTACGTCGGAGGGAAACAAAAGCACACGGGCGCACTTGGCGAGTAAACAAATGCACGATGTGCGCAAAGAGCAGACAAACATGCACGCCGTATGGCGTTTCAATTAGGCTATTTCAGTTAAAGTTTATTTAGCTTTCCAAATATATTAATATTTATGATCGGAGAAGAAAACTACCGAATACTTTAAAGTATAGTCCCGTCGTGCTTCCACAAGTTCTTCAGAGAAGCTTCGGCTGCCTCCATGTTTTCTTTGGCTGGTCCTAAGATCTACTGCGAAGTTCTGCGGAAAAAGAAAAGAAACATTGATGCAACGTAGACTACTACGCCTGGTTCAAACGCAATAAAAGAGTATATTTTTTCCAGCGTTGTGTCTCTCGTTAAATGTGCACCTTTAGCGTGTTTTTTACAAACTTGGAAAGATGTCTAAAGTAGAAATATGCTCGTCTGTCAAACGGCCATTCCACCAGCGAGGTAATGCATATTCTTGCGATGCCATCCCCTTCGCTAATTTCATTAAAGACCTGCACATGAAAGCGTATAACTCGCGGCGTGCGTGATCCCCCGAAAGCATAGCGCGAGAAAAAGTTTTTTTTGCGTTGGTGGTGTCACGCCTTTTTTGGTAAGCGCACCCACTGGATTTGAACCTCTAAGCAAATGTCATGTACATATGCAAGTCTGCAGCCAACCTGTTTGGGCACGCACCCTTTATATTTTGGAACTTGTTAAGTTTTTTAATTCGCGTAAATATCTATTGTTGGGACCACTAGCAAATTTAGAAAACGCCCAGGTAGCACAGTTCTTCGGGCCAAAAATGTTTTTTTCGGTCTGGGAATTTAGGGATTTATAGAGACGAAAAATAAATAAGGTACGGCCAAACCTTACCTTCTATGGCAAGAGCCTGGGTGTCTTTACCTCAATTCAACAAACAAGTGTTAAAGTGAGCTTCACTGCTGGTAGGTCGGCTGGCATCTGACATCTTTTAGGTTTGAATGGATTAACAAGTTCCAGAGTTGGGCTTCACTTCTATTCGTTCGGTTTACAAGTGGCAGTTTTTGGGCCTAAATTGCCAAACAAGTGCTAGATTTAGGCTTCGCTGTTGTTGTAGTCATGTCGAGCTGCCAGGAGTGAGTCCTGGCATCTTTGACCAAAGACTGACATTTGAGTCATTATGTGGCGAGCCAGATAAAGACCATTGGTACGCTGAAGAAATGTATTTTATCCCTAACTAACGCATTAAAGCAGAATTGTATTTTGTCCAAGTTAGAAATCTGGGATTGCCAAGTTTGTGCCATATAAGGCATTACTCTGGAGGGCAAGATGGGTGTTTGGATTAGAAAATTTTTAAGTAGCTCTCTGGTAGGATACTTAGAATGTGAAACTGCAAACGATTGCCGCATTCTTTGTGTATGTGAAGCAACCTAACAAAAGCATAAGCAGCATTACTTTCAGAATGTTCACATTAAACTGCAAACGTAAACGTAGACGATAAATGCAGGACACAAAATTCATTTTTTCCCGCAGTGTAACGATACATAATAGTTGAGGTCTTGTTCCGATATAACCAGGGCTCACGATGTATGCAACCCTGTTACTCCCGTGAAAGATACATCACTGATTAATGGGAGCACATAGAAAATGTATATAGTACACCTCATTTATTTTATAAACCTTAAACAACCTTAATTTTTGCCACTAGAACCACGCTTTCAATTAAAAGCAGAATAACAGTTTGTGTTGAGTTCTTATAAATTAGCTTTGGAAAAATAATTATGAGGTGCCTTAATTATGTTTTCATGTGCTGCCGGCGTCGGTTCATTTGATGAAACTAAAGAACGTTGCGAGGTACGGAAGCGTGTCAGTATCTAATAAATTATTGAAGCGCCCCAGGCACGTCTAATGCCTAGAACGGCGGAGGATAATGAGTCCCCATTTATCCTGCAGATAACGTTTCTTTCTTGCTTTCATGTAAAAGTGTGCAGAAAAATGTACAACATGGGATCTCGATCAAAACAAATTTTTTTGAAAGTCAGAGTACTGTGTAAGCCCTGGTTTTCAAAAAGCCACATGAAAACGAGTGTAAAAGATTAATATTAAATACAAATTTAAACAATTCCGTAATTATATTAGGGCAAAATAGCGTATACTGACACTTTAAAGCAAAGTAACCTTGGCACCCTTAAATTGTTTTCGAAGCGTAAATTTTTACTAATCTCTTCTAAGAGAGGTGGAAATGTCACACAACCTTTCTTCTGCTAGGATAGCAATTGATATTCAAGCCTTGTATGCTGCCTATTGCAACCGTTATTTTGAGATTAAAAATTTTCAAAATAAACATAGCTATTCGTTAATTCATACCCTACAGTCCAGTCAAAAATTAGACGCACACTAACAAGACATTAAATACTTAGGTTAGCAGAATATGTTTAATATAATGCAAGTTTATTTTTGTAGTTTTGTTTTCTACTTTTATTTTTAGATTTTGTTTTCGCGGGAACGAGTTGCAGCACAGTTTGTAGTTTAATGGCATAGTTCGAACTGCGGCCGAGACGATTCCGTTCACTTACGTGAACGGGATTCGACTCCGCCGCAGTTCGAGCTGTGTCAATAAAATTACCTATGGTGCTCAATCGGTACAAACAAGGCTTGTGTAAAGTTTGACAAACTTTACTTTCCAAGTTCTTTCACGTCCACCCAACGGAGATTGGCGTCCTTCCAGAGCCCGTTTTACGAGGAGCTCAAAGCTAGCGATCAGAGTCGCTTTTTCTGCGTAGCTCTGTTTAACATTGCCCCTTGAAACCGCACGGCTTTGTCTTTTGCGTGCAAGTGCGCAAATATGGGCACGTCTTGTGTAGATAAATTTATTATCACCCTCTGTGTCTCCGTGAATGCTACGTGATCTAAGGACAAATAAAAAATAATTATAATAAATAAAAACGTAAAAAAGCTGCGACCGGAACTGTTGTTGTTGTTTTTGTTTTCTCACAGCACGATATGCCGCGGATAGGTACGACCTACATTCTTCGCGTACATCTATGGGCAAGACGCCATAACGGTATGAAATGAGCAAGATTCAAAGCAAATATGGCGGGTGGATTGGGATTCAATATAATGTCGTTAGTAAGAATTTATTTTAGTGCAAAAGAAAGCAAAGCACAGTTTAAGGATAAGGTATGTGTAAATTAATATTTGCTACCGAAGTAGGCAGCATTACGTACGTTTGCTAAACCATTTACGAAATGACGCGGTGAAGCTCGACTAAAGCGTTCCCGTTCGTCTTCTAAAAAATACACAAAGTGCTTCACTGTTGTTGTTTTTTTATCACAAATTACGAAAATATTTAGCGGCTGATGAGATGTTAACTGATGGCAGTTTTGTGTAATATAACATGGCATCAAATCTGGAACATCTGGAAACCTTAAAATTTAGTTGTTTTTTTCAACAGGGAATGAATTTATTTAGGGAAGGTGACCATCAATAAATTTCAAGGAGCTTAGAATTTTATCACGACTGCTAAGCGTTATCAACATCAGTTTGCTTTGTAAGGACACACAATGGGAAATTAGCAATAAGTATCGATTACTCGAAAGCTTACATTTGTTCAAAATAGCGATAAAACGCCACTTTCTGTCTGAAATTTCAAACCAATTAGGTAAACGGTAAAACCATTTGTTATAGACAAAATAGTTATATTATTTTGTCTGTGTTTTTTTCACATATAGCGATACCGCATAGAATTAAATGATTAATATATTTACTTAAAAACACGAATCTAAAGAGTATGGCTTGCTTCACAGTTGTATTCTTTCCATGCAGAACTAAAGAAAAAAACGCAAGTTCGAAACTCGAATTTAGTTTGTGAATTCCTCACCTACATGAAAAAGTCATACACCATAAGAAGATTGCGAAGAACATGGATCAAGGACTACGCGTTTTAGAGTAAAACAATGGCATTGGCTTTGGACATTATTCTCACAGGAGAGGTGGAAGGGTCTTGGTGAAGGGGCCATCTAGAGTCGTTTTGTTGCCATTTGTGGTGAATCTTGCACAGAGGCCAATAAGAACAGCTAGCCGTCACCCTATACTGGGAGCATGCTTACTCAGAAACACCAATAAAACAAAAAATAGCTAGCACTGCCGGTGAAAAAAAAAACCAGCATATCGCTTTCTATTGGGCTCACCAGATGAAATTAATTCGAAGTGACTAGCTGAACATAGGCAAAATCACAATATAAATAATCTGGCGGACAAAGCTCTTTTGTGGGGTAAATATTCAAAGTAACTATTTCATAATGAGATGCGAGCACAGAATACTGATTCGCTTGAACCAGAATACATATTTATTTATGACTGATGCCATTCTGAACAGCGCGCATAAAAAGCACGCGCCATGAGTAAAAGAATAAGAAAATTTTGTAATAACTAATAAAATAAAAATAAGACTACGTTTTTTTTATAAAACAAGTCACTTTCACCTGTGTTGTGTTTGTACGTAATCGAAGCGATTGTGAGATCTGAGTCTTGTATGTAGATATAGGCGCGCGATAATGTTTTTAGTTCTTGAAGGAAAAGTACAATCATTAATTTTTAATCTGTTACTAAATAACGCGATCACTGGAGCATATCAACTACCTGCAAATAATCAGTCATGGTTCAATCTTTTATTTATTTATAAGTACTTGGGCGGCCAGGAAAACGGGTAAGTTACTTTACTGTAGCCTGTTTTACCCGAAGTCCAAGCAGTTCTCTCAGCCACGAAAGGATGGCGTAAAGTAGGCGAAATTATACGTGCAACATCACGGTTCATGACAGATTCTTTTACGCGTGTGGCAGGCCGCTAAATCAATCAAAAGTGAATAATTGGCCATGACTTTGTCCTTCAAAACACTGTAGCATTGTATCTTTTGTTCCGAGTTTTGGAAAGCGTATTTGTTATGTTATACCGCCGTATAAATCATTCAGTCGTACATAAGGGGGTCCAAAATAACTAGAACTTACATTCCGAGCTTTCTGACAACAGGATTGTAATGAGAGATACGAATCTAATTTAGTACAATTTAGTGCTCGGTTATTCCGTATAATTGAAGCGCTTCAGATAACTTACGGTCCATAAATATACCTTACGGCTTACTGAAAGTCAGTATAATTTAAAACAAAAACAATAATGTTCACTCTTTTTAATTCCATTATATTTCTTTTAATATATCACACAACGGAAAATATGTATCATCAATATCTGATACATCGATTGCTATTTGTCTCTTCATGTAGCTCTCAAAGGTATTTTTTGAGTAAAAAATAAATTGTAGTTTTATTCTTTATTGAAATTCCTGTAACCATGAAATCATAATTCACGAAGACACGTATCATGTTCAGGTTGTTTAAGGAAGGTTCACAAATCTTAAATTGTGTTACGTTACTACTGTTCAATGTTGGTTAGCCAACTTTTCTAATTGAGCTTCTTTAATGTCAATATCAGGTCGAGAAGAGGAACAATTCTTAGCCTTCCTTATCCTCCAGTTTCTCGCCATTTGGGCAACTTGGAATTAAAGAACAAGATGACGAGAAAAAAGGCCGGTGCTCTCGATCCGAAGCAGCAATCGTGACCCGGTGCAAACAACCCTTCGGGACCCCGGGAACTCTGGCGAACATCGCACGCTGTGAAGCAACGTAGCAAAGAGTCGGAGGTTGTCCGGGGAACTAGACGGACGGCGTGAGAGAAAACCTCGCATCGCGAAAACAACAACAACGAACTGATTGTCAGACGAAGATTCCCGGCGTCTCTTCTCTGTTCGGTTTTCACTCCTTTCTCTCTTTCATTTGAGCGCAACCGAAATAACAGATACCAAATAACAAAAAACAAAAACAACAGAGATTGAAAGTTTTACTGAGCAGAGCAATTCCGGCCAGAAAGCATTCGATGTTGGTTCTCCAACAATAACCCAACCGTGCGTTTGTCGAACAACCACGAATCGGAAATCGCGCCGCGAAGGGCGCGGCCGATATTACGGAATCATTATTGTCAAGTATGTGTTAGCCCAAAATGTACGGTCGCTTTCATCCAATTCGTATACATTTTTGTTGTTGTTTCTTTCCTTCTACATTTGAATGTAGTGTCGTATTGACCATTTTATGCTATGTTTGAGTCAGGTGGCAGAAACTATGATGTCATCAACCCTCACTGTCTCGGACTTTGAATTTTCTTTCAGGGTTATCATAATCATTCTGGATAGTTGGTAAGGACATATAATAGAAAACGTTCACATCGACCAAAGGAAACGAAAAAGAAAGAAAAAACGTTTAGTGCCTAAAGGAGCAATATTAGGAGCATACGGAACGGTGTCGAAGCGTGAAAAACTTTACACTTCAATTGCACACAGTCGTCGCACTGTGACGTTCTTTTTTTTTTTCATGGCAATGCAGATAGTTTTAGTCTAGCAGTCGTATCTCCATCTCCACGGCCTCGTTGTATGAGAAACAAAATTTAAAAAGTGGCATCTTGATTCACATCGAATTTTAAGATTAAACAAATGCTTGCTCATTGCTTACAGAAATTATTTGCGCTATCAAAATGCACGTGCAAGATTCAGCCTCTTAAATCATGGCTACGAGAACTGCATGACTATTACAAACCATATTTTGAGACTTGGGCAATAGATTACATTAAGAGTGACTTCTATAAGGAAATTGAAAGAACTACTGACCGCAAAAGGTTTATATAGTTATCGGTTTCAAATACGTAATTTTTTCCTTTGTATAGGCTTCGTAAAGACGTTTGTAGTAAAATTATATTAATTATATAGTGTAGAATTTAAATAACTCAAAAGCAAACGCAAAATAAAAAAAACCGTCTTTCATCAATATTTTGATTTAAAACAACTCTGCTAAAATCACAAAATAATAATCACATGTTATAATCAGGAATATTAACGTGTTACAAATAGAAAGAATGGAGAGCTTCTGAATAAAAACTGTGAAGTGCAGCACCATTTAATGTTTGAACAACTGGTCTAAAAGGGGGCTTCTCCTCTCGCCCAGCTGCCGATGGCAGAGCACCCTTTACAGAGCACCTAATTCTGGGTGTTTTCCAGTTTTTCACGAGAGATTAGGATTTCGAGACAAAATACTCCTACACAGTGTTGCCCGCAACGGCGTTCCAAGGAATGGCGTTC